>CAJNIZ010015558.1:46485-82932 GCA_905231905.1 Symbiodinium pilosum
TTTCAGGCCGAAGATAGCTTCAGCAGCCACCGATGCAAGGTTAATGGGGCCCATGCCCAAAGACCTCGTGGTGTTTTTCTACCGCGCAGGTTCTTTCCATGGGCCTCCAGTGAGCACTCGGACTCCGTCACTTTTTCCCTGTGATTTAGGGTTGAGGTTTCCTTTCAGGCCGAAGATAGCTTCTGAAACTGCAGTGTTGGTTTCAGAACCCTAGGGGTGAAAAGGTTGTGAGGTCTATTTGGCTGAAGGTTGTAGACATTCCGTGCGGGTTTCAACGGGGGGTTCGAGGGCATGAAGGCATGAATTTCAGCACATTTGTCGCCAAGTGGAGGCGTCTATGTGAGAACACTCGCTCAACTCCTTACGCAAACGTCGCAGACACGCTGGACTCTGGCAAGACTCCTTTGGATTTCTATCGGAATCCTGTTGTCCAGCAACGCATTCTGCGGACCACAATTCCAAAAACTCTGGCCATCCTTCCATTTCACATCGGCATCCCTTGTTCATGTGGGCACCATCGATGGCCAGTAGCTTCGGAACATAGCACTTGGCTTTGAAGTTGCGAATAGCGTTTTTTGCGGGAGCCTCATGGTTGCAATCCTTCTGCTGGAATGTCCTGGTCTTGGCGCCCTCGTGCTGCCTTCATGGTTTTGTCGTGTTTCTGGTTTCGATGAAGCTGCGGTTTGCATCCTGGCGCGGGGATTCGATGGGCGTTTTGAATTATGAATCTCTGCGTTTTGTGAGTTTATGCAAGGCCTCCTGTGGATGACGAGGGTAGAATCAACAGCATGTGAATGCCCAGGCACTATCTGCCCCTCCGGCGAATGTCGGGCGACTTCGGAGGCCTTTTCCTATCGCATTAAGGAGAAAGCAGAAGACTCGCGCCTGCAGGCAGATGTGGAGCTCGTAGAAGCGGATGAGTTGGAAGCGATGGACTTCCAGCTCCTGCAGACCAAGGCTCTTCACCGTTCACCTACATTGTAGCCTTTTGATGGAGTTGCCATTCTGCAGGTACAGCATGAAGTTATCCATACGGAGGCCATAGCACCAGCGGGCTGCAAATCCTTGCAAGAGCCCAAAGTGCTTGTGCTGCACCAGGTTAGACAAGCTGCCTTCGCTGTTCCAAAGAGGGCTGTGTCGGGTGAAGGCGGCGTTTGCTGGCCTGGAACTTGGCAAAACTAGCAGAGGCCCACGCTAAAGACGCAGCTCCGAACATGATAGTCTACAGCTTCGCCTATCTCAAGACAATTTAATGTAAGCTGTTTGAGACATTTGCTAGAAGTCGAGGTCAGAGGAGGATTGCTGCTCTGAGGCCATGCGAGACTAGAACACAAAAGGCGTTCATGTCAGAAGCTGGAGTGTCACCCAACGCCTTGAGCGTGTTGTAACAGGACGCAGATGAGGCATACTGCCCCCTCTTCTGCCCACGCCTGAGATTCTGCGCAGTACTTGTCCACTAAGAGGTTGTCTTGACGCACGCTTGGGCTCACCATGGCTCACCTGTATTTTGAGGCAAAGCCGGCACAGAGATTGATACGCACAACGCGAAAGGATGGGAGGCATCAACGTTTCGCTGAAGAAGTGGAGCTACACGCTGGGCCCATGCCATGCTTTAGGCTTTCTCTACTGCTGTTCGGTTCTGTGAGGTGAAAGGCCAGTGCATGAAGAAATGGCCTGGCTACTGCCGGGAGGCTGTACCTGTTGAACATAAGGGATCGATTGCATGAGTTGCTTGTTTGACTCCCGATGCAGGATGAGCAGTGCAAGACGGTTAGCCATGCCAAGGGGGAAAGTGCTGATCCCACCTACGCGAGGGACTTGGGTCGAGATTACCCCCCAAAAAAGCCCGGATGACCTCCCTAATAATTAACGATGCCCAGATCGGCAACTCCATTTGCTACCGCTCCGCCGGATCACTGGATGGCACGTGTCGGTTTCTTGGCAGCGCAGTCCCAGCCTCTTCAAGATTCAGCTTGCAACAAAAGATTAGCAAAGTCTAGACATGCAGTGAACCCAGGCCCCAAGTCCAAGTGGGTCGACAGCACAAACATGCGTCCATCTTAGCTGAGGAATGACACCCTTTGCGAGTCAATGTCGCCTTGAGCTGAGCTAAAGGATGGTGAGCGTGCAAATTAAAAGGAGACGCATACAATCTACATTACATGCCCTCACGAAGTGTGGCGGCCCTGCCTGCTGGGCTGATCCCTTCCTGGTGTAGTTACGGGAGCGTCTATTTTCAGGTGCGGGCGAGGCACTTGCCGCTGGGGAAAATGCACCTGCGACTACGGTGTTGGTTTGGTCCTCGGAGTTTTGAAGCCCAGGGTCAGAGGCAATTGCTAGCCCCCCCTCGAGCCCCGTGTGCTGTGAATGCTGGATTCCTTGCAGAGATCTTTTGCATGTTTCAGATTGAGAGTACGTCGCTTGAAGCCGCTCTCACGCTGTTGCTTGCTAAAGCGTAGCCTAGCTGATTGATGTTGCTTCTAAGGTGGGGACCATTGCGATAAGTCCACCGAGGTGCGCCCTTGGTGGGGCAGGGGGCAGCCAGTACACGAAAGACATAAAGAGCTTAGCCGGTGAACGGCGATGGGTTCAGGAAAGCCTGATAGGACCTAACACCATTGCTTGAGACGCAGAGAGTCGAGCAGCTGCACAGACATTTGGTTATTAGAATCGAGCGTAGCAGAACCTACTGTCCACATCATTTCGCGCCGCCTGTTCAGGCGTTTGCCTTCCTCTTCTATGGCAACAGCTCTGAGAACCTGATCTCAGCAGTGCACAAAGTTTCTGAAATCTTTTTGACACCTGCACGCCTCCAGCAATTTCCGAGGTGCGGGTTCTTGTGAAATCGATGAGGGCGGCTGGTGCCAACCAGGCATGTGATGCTTTTTGCATGTTTTTGCATTGCCTCTCCCCAGGAGGCCTGGTCCCTTTCAAGATTTGATTCCTACTGCATCCTACTGCATCCTATTGCATCCTGGTTCAGGACATCTTGGCGATCGTGCCAAAAAACATGATTGTGCACAGCCTAGCTGATGTCAGATGCAGGCGAACTAGGTCTCCTCAAACATTCTTCGGATTGATCCCCAGCGTTGAATAGAATGTCCCAGATTTTATTTTGGAGAGCCCTGACTCGTCATTGCTTGATATCTCAAAGTAGGGCAACAAAGAGAGCTGGCTGTCTCTTGGAGTCGTGTGGGCGGTGCTGAGGACAAGACCCCAAAGCAGCACTTAGAGATCCTGACGCGGGACGGGGCTTGGGACCTTAGAATTGAAACCAACATGAGGTGATGGAATGACCATTTGCATTTTGCAGCAACTTATCCTGTCGTCGTAAATTTGCACACTTCAGGTCAAGATCTACTACACGGATCCGATCCCTATGCCTGCCGTTATGGATTCAGATCCTGTGCCCCTGTTGCAATAACAAAAGAGGAGGGAGGCATCGCCTGCTCACTGTACGTGTTGCACTCAGATTATTCATCAGCGGTGGAGTGGCGTCATGAACAAGTTCGCAGCCTGGCCCTCTGTTGGGTCTTGACAAGCCCAGCTGCCCTAGCACCAAGTGGCCCCTCCCTGGCGGCTTTGTAGCAGATGGGGTCCTGCAAAAAAGCATCTGTGTACGGTTACAGATGTACCATTAAAGCCAAGTGGATGGGACATCAAGAGGAGGACGCTGAAAGAAATCCGCGGGCCCTTTGGTTTGAAGTAGGCAAATGCTAGCCGCTGCTAGCCGAGGTGTGGCGAATGACGGAGTACTCCCAGGTGGCTTTGATGGACACAGACATGGTGTTCGATATGGATGCAGAGAGCCGCAGCCTTTCTGACTGTTTGAGAATGTAAAGCGTCAGCTAGAGAGCTGCTTTGAGGGGCTCGTGTTCATGTTTGTCAGTCTGTCAAGGTCCAGGGAAAATCTTTTCAGAATGCAGTGCTCCAATTTGCGCAGTCCGCGCAGCCCTCGGCAATGCGGCGCATCCAGCAGTAGCGCAGTCAGGATACATCAGGTTCTTTGCATACGCTCTTTGCATAGATGGCGTCAACATCCATTAATTTGATAGTGGCTTCAATGAACAACGTCTGTTCAACTCGCATCTACACAAATCCTGTTTCATGGACACAGGCACTGATCAAACCGCAAGGTATCGCAGTCACAAGCAAGTCTGAGAGTATTCTTTTTTGCTTTCTCTTTGGCTGTGCGTACAGGGTGTACAGGGTGGAAGGTGAGCAAATGCAAGACGATTGCCACAAAGCAGCCGCAAGCAAAATACGTTGCAGTGTTTCGAAGCGTGCGGATTACAGTTCCATGGTTGCTAACCTGGTGGATTTGGACGCCGGAGATCCTATCCATGGCATGGGTCCATGAGCTTGCCAACGCTGATTCTGTGGGAGATGGCGCCAGTCGCCTGGTGATTCTTTTGGTTGGTGTATTAAAGCTGGGGTTGTTGTGGTAATGCAGTCTGGAGTGTGAGCAGGCATATGCCCCAAATGGACTGGTTGCCCCGTCAAGCGCAAAATCGAAACGCTTGATGACCACGGCAGGGGTGGCTAATAACAACGGCAAGGGCCGCTAGTTCAGCCCTCCAGCAGGCGATGGCGACTCGCGATTTATGAATGCAGGCGATTGATTTGCCCGTCATGGAGTGGCTCCTGAGTTCGGATGGCTATAATGCTGGTGCAGGTGTCATGGTCGTCACGCCGTCTGGGCAGCGCTTAGCGCACATCCTGCAGGCTTCATGCCGTTGTTTACTTCGGATCCTCAGGGCTGCTGACAAATACGTATCTGAAGCCCATGCTGCATTTGCAAATGAAATGTCGCCTGCAGCCCCTGCAACTTCTGGAGCAATGTCATGCAGATGCCTCCTGTGGATGAGAAACTTTGACAGCAGCATGGCAGGTTCTGGCTGACGAGCAGCACCATTTTGCCATGCCGGAGCAGCTGTAGCCTCAGAGCCGAGTAGGACCAGGAAGGAGAGGTGTGTTTCGTAAAAAGAGGTGTTTGGATTGCCTCGAGGTCCTTTTTGACCCAGTACTGCAAGAACAAGAAGTTCAAAATGAAGCTTCAGCGGCCTGGCTTGCAACGCAGCCAGTCGAGTCCGGCTTATGAGAGCCCTCAAAGGACGTACGATGGTGGCAACATGTGGCAACCAGCTATATCTTGCTCAGGTTCTTGGACAAGAAGTGGAACTCGTGCGCCGGGGATCTCAGCCTGATGTGGGATCTCAAGGAGTTTGGGAGTGACCCTGGCGGTATGGGCACAGAGCTTCCTGCAGCCAGTAAACATTCTTTAGAATGGAGCTTTGCAAAGGTTGGCGGTGGTATGCTGCACAACACCGGCTGGGAATCCACAGGCCGGTCCCTGCATTGCGAGAAGCGTGCAGCTGCTTGTGCAGCAATGCTTGCATAAGCAGCAATGCGT
This sequence comes from Symbiodinium pilosum, assembly GCA_905231905.1. Lineage (NCBI taxonomy): Eukaryota > Dinophyceae > Suessiales > Symbiodiniaceae > Symbiodinium > Symbiodinium pilosum. The sequence continues at coordinate 51,899 of CAJNIZ010015558.1, forward strand.
CGAGGCTACAACGTGCTGCATTCCTGCTCATGGACCGGGAAGCCTCCGTCTGGGTCCCCAAGGGTTTTGTGCCTGTTGACCTTGTGGCCAGTGCAAACACATCCTGTACGCTTCCAGCTCACATGCCAAAGATTGACCGTCTGAGGAACATGAAGATGTGCTTCCCCGGGAAATGCAGCAGTGACGAGGAGCCAGCCGCGCCCACCGAACAACACTCCAGGGAATCAGGGGAGCAGCATAGCACAGCCTGGATGGTGTCGGACGAACATGAGAAGAAGAACCAGGGTTTGTTATGGAATCTGTGCGTTTTGTGTCTTTGTGGCTGTCTGTCATGCATTACAGATGGTCCAACCAAACTAATTCCCAACCCCAAGGGATGAAGTTGATTCTCCCCTAGGATCGTTGAGCACCCTAATATACGACCCCGCCCCCGGAAACAAGCACACTCGGACAACATGAGGCATGAGTTTCTTTCTGTGTGAGCTTCATTTGAACAGGTTCTTGCAGCCTCAAGCAGTACCAACCCTTCAGTCTGAATATCACAGCAGTCGGTCGTGCCCAGATGACATCATAGTCTCAAGCGCCTGGGAACAACGGTCGTGTTAAGGCCCGAGGCATGCAGGCTGTCGCTTAGCTGGAGGCAAATGCGAGCCCTGGTGTTAGAGTAGTAGTGCAGGAGTGGCACACAGTCCTGGTGTGGCAGTTCTACCACATGCAGGCGCAAGTGAAAGTACAAACTTGACCCACGGGATGTTATGGTAGGTTTGCGTGTTGATGGGCTTAGGCAAGGTTTGGTTGGTTTTGGCAGCCCGCTAGATTTGAAGCCTTCAGGTGGACAGTTGCATTCGACACCAGGATGCCAGCCGAGATCTCAAATTTTCGTAGACACTGAGCCTTCTTTCCGTATAGACATGTATTTTCAGCTGCAATCTCAGAAGTTGCAAATGCTGACGTAAATAGTGGCACATGCAGCTGCCTTCTCGTACAACCTTGCGACCGAGATACTTGCAACGGCCACGCAAGCCAGTGCCAGTGGCTATGCACTCAGATGGATTGCCAACGACGGAAAGGATTTCAAGACCACCAGTCTCAGCATACAGGAAGGTTTGCAGCATGGCGGGTCAAATTCTCTATGCCTCCGAACTGCCCTCCAACAGTGAGCTGAATCCCAGGTGTGGCAAGTATTGCAGCACCAGGGAGATCGCGTGTAACAAGAAGCTTTTCAACCAAACCTACATCAAGGCCAGCGCACAATCTGTTTCGGAGCGTTCTTCTCTTGCAGGTCTGTAGTCACATGACTTCGCTGTGCACTGACAAGTTTGGGTCGCCATGAGCAATCAGTATTGTACTTCATAAATGGCTGGCGCTCCCTGGCCCCGGTTTCCTCGCACGCCATACACGGAGCGTTCAGCCCCCAGAGAAAGAGAGAGCAGTCTTTGATCAACGCTCAATTGTTTTGATGGACATAGATCTTGGTCGCTATCGTGACGGGTGGGGGAAAGTGCAAAAATTTTGTTGGTGGTTGTGCTGCAGGATCCCCCCCCCGATCTTTACCACGACTGCTTCATTTCGACTTGGAGTTTTCATGAATCCCCTAATTATACGACTCCCCTTCAATAAAGGGTATTTCAAATGTGCAGGCAAAGGACCTAGTCTTCAATGTATGAAACAAAAAACCCTACGGAGCGCATTTAAGCAGTGGATACCTGGTGTACCCGCCTTTTCTTTAAAGCTTGGAAGCTGTCATTCTTCGCTTCTGCCTTTCGGACCCCTGGTTTGCTTGGCTAATTCTTGGCTTGGATCTACATTTTGTCATGCTGGATCCCTCGACGAACTCCAGGACAAGGACGAGCCAGACATTCAGGACCCAGCCGGCCGGGAATCAGGTAGTCGCGAGCTGCGGTCATGTCTCATGGTGCACTTGTTTTCTCAATTCTTCGAGCAGGAGGCTTCCCGCCTTGGAGCTCTCACCCGGAGCGTGCCCGACCCTTAAAGACTTCAAACCACTTGCGGAGGCTGCGGAGTAGCCCAACCAGCCATACTCAGCCTATTTCCACAATGTAGGCCCTTTAGGACTCATCGAGTTCAGTGCACTTGCATTTGCCTAGAGAAGCCAAACCCGGCTGTGCCGTGAAAAGACGATAACGTTGGGTGGGACAACAGGACTGATAAAGCCGTATGAAAGCAGTGCGCCAGCCATGTTCCAGTCCCCAAAGCTCCCCTACGCCGAATTGTAAATGCATATGCGCAGGATGCACGACAACCATCCCAACAACATAAAGCAAGGCTGTTACTACTCAGCCAAGGTGGGACATGCCAGACAACACCTCGCAGCAGGACTGTTGCACATTGTTTCTACCGTGCAGCGTGTGCCATCGCGTGACTTGCTCGCGTACCCCGAGCTGTTGCAGGAGTGGAACAACCTCCCAACAGGGTCCTGGGCCTGGCCACAGGCCTCCCAACGAAGAGTTGCACAATGACTTTTCCGCTTTTGCTGACCAGGTAGCCATGTATCAGATTCTCATCGATCGATTCGCAACAACCAAGCCCAAGCACTGTGAGAAGTTGCTGCTCGACTCATTAGCTATGGGCATTTGGTCTTGCAGCGGCCACGTTTTTGCGCATAATGACATGATGGATACGGGCATCTAGAGAGCCGAACACTTACCCAGGAACGAGTACTGCGGTGGCAATATCCAGGGAATCATGGAGCAAGTGAGCTACCTGGAGGCAACTGTCTTGCACTTCCATATCAGACTAGAGGCTGACAGCCTGGAGGATTAATCAATGTAAGCATGAAGAAGTTTGAATGTAGAGATCCTCTCTGCAGGAGCTGGGTGTGGACGGGATCGTCCTTTCCCCAATTGTCGATCAGGCTGCTTTCCGCTCTCTTCTTTGCGGGTGAAACATTGCATGTGTTGCGAGCGCTTCTACTCGCCCGCCTGGCCAGATGCCGCATGGCTACCACGGCTATTGGACGAAGGATCTCACCAAGGTCAACCCTGCCTACGGCACGGAGGACACTACATGCAGCATGGGCTTCACCGGCCAGGTAGTTGCGACACACATCAGCGTAAACCTCAACGGCAGAGCTGCTGCCCGATGGCTTTGCCGACCATTATTGTGCAAAATACTCAAAGAGCAAAAGTACGTAGAGACCCGCTCGGGCGCAACACACCTGACCTGCCTTAGATCTGAGAGATGACCTAGTTCCATCTCGCCTTCAGGTTTGGAGCTTCCCCAAGGTTTCTCACAAGTGGCCTGAACCCCCATGCCTGTCAGGATGATGTGCGGGAAATGGTAATTCTGCTCCACGAGAGGAGGATGAAGGTCATCGTCGATGTGAACATGATCTTTGGCAGCATTGGCTTTCCAGATCACAAGCGGCTTGCACGAAAATCCTGATGCAAAGGAACCATGCGGGGTCTCAGAAGATCAACGCCAGCAATCCTCGTGACGTGTTGCAGCCTCAGATGCCATTAGGTTGCTTCGAACATGATTTTGAGCACGTTTTGAGATCCGTGTTGCTTCTCCCGCCTGCAGTACTGCTTGTAGTAACAGATCTCTTACTTTCGCAGATCACTCCTGAAGCCCTTCAACAAGCCTGAACACTACCATGCAGACAACTGCAGCGGGGAGCTTAGATGGCTGAGCTAGTGTGATTCTTGCAAGTACTGCTTGGCATTGCAGTTCCCACTTCAACACGTCCCGATACGGAGACAAGGGCACTTTCTCAAAAAAATCTGAAGTTGTAGGCCTCATCCATGACTCCGACTATGAGAGGGGCTCATACTTCTTGGAGCGTCGATGCCTGAGTATAAGCACAAAGCGAAGCCTTGCGCATGCGCTCAGTGCAGTGCGGTGTCCTTGCAGATCTGAGGAAGTCTGAGGAAGACTTAAAGCGAATTTGCACCATCAGTCCTTCACCAGACCTTCCTGATTCACCAGACTTTCCTGATTGCTGCCCGAACCCAGAATTGAATTGGAATGCGCTTCGCTGAGACTGCAAGCTGTACGGCTTGCCGGATTTCAACCACGAGAACCCAGTGGTTTGGCAGGGCCTCATGCAGTGGGTGTGCCTTAGCTGCAGGTAAGCTCTGAATGTGCATAGTTTTCGCGATAGTGCTTTTCTCAGAACCCGCTAGGGCATGCAAACCAGCGTAGTGTTTAGAGATGGCCGATTCTCGATAGCTGCTATTGAATGCCACTTAGATCATGGCAGAGGCGAGACCATGTGGACAAGTACGGGTTTGATGGCATCCGCGTGGACGCTGCAAGACACATCAACAGGACCCGTTGAAGCAAGAGGTCTGCCATAATTTGCAGCAACCAGTTTACAGGTTTACAATCTGAAAAGGCAGCTCGATTCCAGTGGCGCCAACTTGTCCTGTGCTGTTGCCACGGATGATTCTCGACCCAGACTGTCTGAATACATTGGCATGACACGCAGCTTATGGACCTCAGGAAGAACGCGTGAGCCTGGGATAAGACAGGGTGACTACGTAGGGCATTGTCAGTCAAAGGTGGCCAACACGCTTGTGCCCCATACGGTCAGGAGGTGCTGTGGTAGCTCTTATCCCGGTAATCCCGCCAACTCCTGTGGAGAGCTTAGCAGTGCCTCTTAATATCAAGATGCTCTTGCTCTCACATTGGCTTGGAAGTTTTGGTTATGGGCTGGTTGCGCTGGTATACATGGATTTTCTCTTCATTATTCATTCCGATGTGGCAGCAATTGCATGGTGCCTGACCTATAAAATCAAGAGGTATTTGTTTCGCTCCCATCCCTTGCACCGCCACTTAGTTCTGCTAAAAAATCCTTGCAAGCAGCCTGGACAGGAACTTTTTGAACCACATTCCGGAGACGGGCCCACCCATTCCTGCTTACTATGAGGCATGAGGGGGAATTTGGTCAGCATTAGCTGCGGCCAGGTCAGCAGGCACTGTAACGTGTTGTTGAGAGCAACTGCACATTGAAATTGTGATGATGGAGCTACACATCGTGTCTTCCATTTGGAGTGGAGGTGGTGAACACGGACATGGCGTACGTTGCCGGCTACGCCACCGGCGATTACGGAGCCGTCTACAACTATCCTCTCTACTTTGTGCTCAAGGATCCGTCTGCCTAGCTTGAAGCAGCACTGTTTCGAGACATGCATCTTGGTCGCTGTAGCAGGACATCTTCGTTCCTGGACCGAAGCAGAAGCCGATGTCTGCACTCGGCGACTGGATAGTGAAGCAATCGCCAAAAGCGCAGGCCTGATGGCTCTGTCAGTTTGTTACAACTTCTCTGCCGTTGTGGGCATTGCAGTGTGGGATCTAACCCAGCCACGGCCAACCGTCAGGGCCGCCTGATGCTTAACTTCTTGGACAACAACGATTTGTCCCGTCCTCAAGTTGTTCGTGGGAGTGGCTTTTTGACACTGGAGGGCCCACGCCCATTCAGCAATATGGGGCTTTTGTGGTAATTGGCAGTGGTCGTATCAAAGCCAGGCCAAGTTTGAAGTTGAATACTCACTCTTCATCAATCCTGTTTGAGCCCTCCAGTGGAAGTTGCAGCTCCAACATGATCTACACATGACTTGCCATGACTTGAGGCCGCGCTTTTTGTACCGGATCGGCGAGGGCGGCGGTGTTCCGGAGGCCACAATGCTCGCGTGAGGATCTCAGAGACGGTTTTATCTGACACCTAAGCCGCTAAGCAGCCAGTTTGGGAGGCTGTACCACAATGCCTTGCTGGCAGTGGCTGGCCCAGCTGAGCAGGGCTGCGATCTTTGGACTCAGGGATTGCTGAGATGCGAAGCAAGGCAGTTGCTGCTTTGAGAGACTTGCCCATATACTCGTTACACTGCTGTATATACAATCGCATCACCCAAAGCCCGACGTTAGGGCGTCGCACTACCAGGCAGAGCAAGCATATCCTTGTACTACGTCACAGATCGGTGTGCTGAGATGATGGGTATGGAGGGCTTGCCCGCCATTCTCTTCGGCTCGGAGCAGAATGCACGCGGCCGTCGGGATCCTGGAGATGTGTCCCTGACGAGCTGCTGAAGCTTTGACTTGTCCAAGGCCTCAACTACTCAGATCCGCTCAAGGCAAGTGACAGCTTCGTGCTGTAGAAACGAATTGGTGACCCTTGATTTGTTGTCACAGGTGGACAACTGGCGGCAGCCTTTGTGGCATCACGGTCGGGTTCCCAGCGCCGCACGCAACTGTTGACGCCGCATCTTTGATATGAAATCTCTGTTGTTTGCCGGGCAATCGCCGTGCAAATAATGTTCAACGATTTGCGTCCATGATGAACGGCTGAGGCTACAACATGTCCACCTCCACCTACCAGCTCATAAAGAAGGCCAGCCACCTGTTTGCGTGATAGTTTGGAAGACCTGGCGAGTTTCAATGCAAGAAGCACCGAAACAAGCAAAACCATAGCAAATCCTCCCAAGCATTTCATGAACTCATGGGTTTCGTGCGGGCATTGTCATCCGTGATTGGGTTTCAGAATTACACAATTTGCGAAGACAGAAGATCGCAGAGTGAGTGTAGTGCAGCAGCCAGAGTTGCTGGGCTCGTGCCAGAGATGAGGTGCTGTGGGTCCGGCAGAGAACCAGTGGACTGCATGCCTTCAAGTCGATCCCGGTGTACATGGATCACCAGGCCTGGGGAGTGGCGTGCCATGGCGTGCCTTGGAGCATCTAAAGTCTAAAGTCTAAAGTCTCAGGTTCTCGTGTGGGCTCGGGGTCCAGCCATCTTCGCAGACCGCTCAGTATGCTGCTTGAGAGGTTTGCATTTCGTTGCTTTGGTAGAATGTCGGCTGCTACTGAACCCCTCAGGCGGTCAGCAACGCCGGGCAGCCCAGCAAGATCCCGTCGCAGCGGGTCCTTTGGGACAATGCCACCGCGGGGCTGGGCCCGTACGGGCGCCGGCCTCAGCACTTGGTTTGGTGGCATTGTTCATCTACGAACAAGACACTGCAAAAGATTGACTGAGATAGTTAGTGCATGACAGCACCTCCTGGCCAAGGACTCCTTCCCTGGTGTGCAACATCCTTGATGTAAACCCACTGAAGGCACATGATTTGCAGTGACCACTTGGTTGAGTGAGCTGAGCAAGAGCTGCATGTGGAACGCGTAGCAGCTTCGCAAAGGGTTCGGAGCTTTGCCCTGCATCCCTAGGCACTAGACTTGCGGGTTCTTTTGCAAAGTCAATCCTTAGCCGATCCTTTGAAATGCTTTGAAGAGTTATCTGTACTCATTGGCTTTTCCTGCCTGTCTCGTAGCTGTTGTGGCATGTTGGATGACTGGTTCACATTTCGCATGCCAGGACTGCGGCGTGCTTGTGCCGGGCAACATTTCTAGGCTGCACCTCACGTCTGATCCAAAGCTATATGCCCCAACCTTACTCCAGGTTGTGTCCATTTGTACACTTAGAAGTCAGCGCACAGTAGTCTGCGCAGCGGTGCTTGAGATTTTTGCTCTGACACGACGATGCTGCCATTTGTTCTGTTCAGGTGCCAAAGGAGTACATACTTGAGTATGAGACGTTCATGAAGATCAAGAAGAAAGAAGGCCAAAGAAGCCTGGGACATTGCCCTGTTCTAGCTGCATGGGCGAAAATGAAGTATGCATGTAAGCGCAGCTGTCACAAACACAAGAGTCTCAACATGCTTTAGAAGAAGTCTGACGTTGATGCTGCTTAAAATCAGCCGGCTCTTGCGGCCGTCATGCAGAAGTCTGTGGCAGGCGACAGAGTCGTCGAAGACACGCAGAAAGATCCAGCAGTTCTCCCCTTCACAATGTGGAAGGCCGCGAATGCAGGATAGTTGTGTGTTGAGCCCGTGCTGTATGGTGGCACTGCCCACAACCCTACTTCTCAGTTACTTGGCACATAAGATGAAAGAAGCGGGTATACCTGTTTGTGGCTTGCGGCAAACCACCTCCCATGAGTTGCAGTGCTCCGACCTACCAGTCCACCAGAACATTTTGCCGCCCATGACAGCTCACGTGAGGCTATGCCTGATCCTCCCAAAGTTCAAATCCAGGCCATTGTTCTTGCAGGTATTAGGAGGGTGCTTGCTGAGATGATGTGTTTCAGAAGATCATTTACCCTGGTACATGCTTTGGAGGGACATGCGGCTGGACATAGGGCATTTGCTAAAGGTAGTTCCATCATCGTATAGGCTTATGACATTTACTCACTTGCGTGATGCTTCAGTTTATTCGCTTCGCTTGGCAAATGTCGTGAGTCGTGTATATTGGCTTCAGACTTAACTGGAAGATAGAAGAGTTTATATAAAGCTTACTTACTCAGTTGTTGCAGATCCGAGCCTTTCAAATGAGTTTCATTCTTACAGCATTAGGACCTAGACTGCAGGCTCAGAAGCGGCTCCCACGCTCATGGAGACCTGGCACTGTGACGCTGCCAGTGCCCCAGCAGATAGCAGTGCCTCGTCTGAGTGAGCGCCGACAGTGCAAGGCTGTTTGAGCCAAAATTGCAATTTGCAGGAATGGAAATCCGTCGTGGGTGTGGCATACATTTCCGCAGTTGCCGTCAGTGGCCCAGTCGCTACGTCAAGCATAATGCCATAAGGTGTCATAGCAGAAGATTTTGAAGCAAAAGGATTCTTTTTTCCCACAGCTTCCTTGGGCCTATTATGAGGCCTCACCTGGACAAGTGGGGGCCGCCGCTGGGGATGCCAGTTCCTCACGTCATTAGCGCATCTCTCAAGGAGATTCGCCAAGCTTGGCATGTTAGTAGTTCGGTCATGCCACTTTTTGGGGAAACCTTGAAACAGAATGCAACCATAACATGTTGGCCAAATTTGGCAGGCAAGCTCAATTTGGACTTTTGGATCTGTGTTACGTAGCTGCGCGATGGGAGATAGCATGCACAACTTGCATTAGTGGGTTTGTTAAAAGTCAGCGCCAGAGAACCTTTGGAAGACTGGACGACGTTTAGATGAGCCGTCGTCAGCAAGGGCTGCAAGATTCAGTCGAGGCTGAGAACACAGATCAAGAGACACCGTCAAGAGTTTTCTGCTGGGCTGTAAGCAAGTTGCAGCGGAATTGCGGATGGACCCTAGTTCGGTAAAGTGTTCAGGTTTTCAGGTTTTCGATGGAGCGTTCCTTCCCTAACCATCTTGCACACCATTCTTTGCTCCTTTTGGGCATCCGTGCTGTGCAGGATGCATGTTTCTACTTGGGTCCTGGGGAGAAGGCCCGAGCGTTGAAAATGCTGATGCGATGTTAGAAGTTTAGAAGGCTTAAGAAGTTGATTCTTGTGACTCCTATTCCAGGACGGCGCCCTTTACGCGAGAAGAAAAGACAATAGGACCTACGTGCCGGGCACTTTGGGGAGACGGCTGATAGACCTTGGCTTGCAGCTGTGCATGTCTGAGGCTGTGCCCGGATTCGCCAGAGTTCTGCCCGCGCGTTGTCAACGAGCAGGTCTGCCAGCACGCCTGAAACTCCTGCCACGCATGTCACGCGTGGAAATAGAGCTGGGCCCACCCCACCCTGTCATGGAGAAAACGTTGCTGTCCAGATGTCCTGCCATCCTTGCCTCATTCTGCTGCAGGTCAATTTGACCAGGCTCCTGCACCATTCCCAGCAAGTGGGCTTGCCGAAGCGGGACCGGGCTGCCGAGTGCAATGCTCCTGCCGGTGTGTCCCAGCTGAGCAAAAGCGGTGTCAGTTGCACAACGGACCTCAGAGGAGTTCCCAGTGCTGCACTTGAGCTTTGACGTTTGGTCGGATACTCGGAGGATGCAGGGGTCAACAGGGGCATGCTCCTAGGTGTGCCAACATGCAGTTGGGCAGCAACACTGCATGATACAGGTACGGCGTGTACCACATGCTCATCAGCGCACTGCCGTCTGTAGCGCCGCGACTAGACAGGCTGCGGAATGGAACCATGGAGGCTCTCATCTGCACTGCGCGCGCTATAGCTGCTGTATCACCCGCAAGCATCTATCACCATTTGGGCACTAGGCATACCTCGCAGCATTTCTAGTTGTTTTTGGAGCTTTTTTACTGCAGCCACACAAGTGGTTTGTACCCTTGGGTTTGGGTCCCGACACACAAGTGATCAATGTTGCACAGTGCCGCTTGCACTGGTGATTGAGCTTCTTTCCGAATGTACCAGGATAATGAACGCCTTCTGCAGCTGTATTTGGCAGATTCGTCATATTCGGTGCTGCCAGTTGTTTATCCATGCGGGCCACAACTTTGTCAGCCAAATCTTGCTCCGAACTCGGCCTCTGATTGGTTGACAGCAGACTATAGGGGATGGAGTTACCCTCAAGTGTTCGGACTCAGGTCTGTTCTAGGTGTCGAGGGCAACATCATTCGACCTTCCTCCAACCCTCCACTGAAGGAGGCCTGCATATCTGCCTGAACACAGCCTAGCACGACGCGGGCAGATCTGGCTGGTTGCCTTCTTGATTGCCCGTGATGCTGAGCTGCGCCCAGTGCAGGCTTTCCACTTTTGTGCGCCTGAGATCCATTTCGATCTCGCCACAAGGCCATGCGTGATGAATGTACCACGCGTGCAACAGATGGACTAGGATAGCTCGCAGTTCCGTAAACCATGCCGTGGGATGATACTTTTTTGGCAAGATACTGAAGATGAGAAGACTTGGAAAGGAGCCCTATCCCAAATCTATCCGACCCTAACGTTGCGAACCCTGCGGTTGCACACATGCAGAATGACCTGCAGCAGGCCGCAGTATCCTCGTTTCGAGTTTTCTGTCGGGGCCTCGAGGTAATGGTCAACTTTTCCATTCTGGAACTTGTAATCAGGTGTTGAGACAACATCAGGGCCCGAAGGGCCCAAGAAAAGCTGCAACTGAGGTGCCTTACCTAGCTGAGTTCCGAAAGAATCTGCTGGCCATGGACGACTCGATGGATGAGTCCAACAGGCTTTTAAGGCCAAGTGACATGCAAAAGACAAATGTTTGCCACGGAGGCCGTGCAGACTGAAGAATCGTGGACACATCGTCGCCTGACGCCTAACTGTGTGGACTGACGTACAGACGGCAAGCCGGCCTTGCTTGCTGTGAAGTCTCACATGGATGGGGTGAGGGGCGCTGGCCATACAGCAAGAGTACTTGCTCGTGTGGCACGGCGCAAAGCAAACATGCGGAGTTGCTCCGTGCTTGATCAGATGGAACTGTTGCAAGGTGCTCTCACGTGGTCATGGCTCTAGAGCCCTCGGCAATGAGGATGAAATGGTTAAGGCGCGTTCGCTGTAGGAGTCATTGAATGGCGCAACGCTACTTTGGGCCCTGTTCCTTGTAGGCCTTGAAAACCTTGGGGAGACCTGTGGAGGCGCATGAATTCTGCCATGTTAGCGAACCGTACACAGCAGCCACGTGCAGGTTGTGACTCCAGACCCGAAGAATTTCCTGCACACGCTGCAAGCGCTGTCCAGAGCCGAGGTCTGCAAAGGGTCAGAGGAAGCCGTCCCATGCCATGGCAGTGTGCCCCCTGACTCTGGCCAGATCTTGCTGGGCGCGCATGGGGCCAACATGGCCAACATGCTCTTCGCGCCAGACGGTATGAAGGTTGTGGAGATTGTTCCTCAGGCCCTCACGCGTGATGTCCTGGCTTTGGTAGGTCACAGCTGCAGCCCTTGCTTAGTTGCATGACAGTTAGGTGCCGTTCAAGATGCAAGACTACCACTTCTGGGACTTAGCCGCAGCGTTGAACTTTACATACCTTCCCGTTGGGGACAAGGCTCAGCAGTACACTGGCTCGACGTCAAGCGGAGCCTGATCGAGGAGTGTCTGTTTGCCAGGTCATGCCAAACGAGTACGACCATCAGCTGGCCGCGGACCCCTTTGGTCGAAGCACATGCCGCTCTCATCTCTCATCGTTCTCTCTTGAAGTTGCAGCTGGCAGGGTCTAGGTGTACAGCCGCCAGTTTGGTTCCAGAGAGCGGAAGAACATGTGTCGAAGGACCCGATGACTGAAGACAAGGCGGTCTTGTCCATGAATGTCGACATTGAGGAGGCAGGGCCGGTCTACCAGATCCATTTTTTGATTGCAGGGGAGAGCACGCTCATGCTGCGTTCACAGGTGAAAGCCTTGATCTCCAGCTTGCTTGGCTGATGAACCACAGCCACAAGCTTAGCGTTCCTGTTTATCTAGATAAGTTAGAAATACTACATACATTAAGAACATTCAATAATTTACTTAATTTCTTCTAGCCTTTACAGGAGAAGTTGAATAAATTGAATAAATCAGATCATTGAACTCTAGGCTCCTTGGCTGGCCCCCAGGGTCTATTTAAATCAATGAATTAGTTGAATATCAAAGCTGAGGCCACAATTTACTTGTAGTCTGGGAGGTGAGCGATTGCACTCCTGAAGACGTGGCCGGTGTTGTTTCACAGGGCGAGTGCCCGCGATAACGCGCGAAGCAGCACATGGACACCAATGTGGACAGAAGCGGAGCAAGACCACGTGGCCGCCCCTCCACTGGGCTCCCAGATGCTTCATTAACCACTAGTTGTCAAAATCCTGTATCGCTCCGCATCTGCCTGCTGGCTGGGCCTTGGCGGCAGACTGCTGCCATAAGCCTGGCCATGCCTGGCCCTTCAGGAGAGCCAGAGCTAGGAGAAATTAGGTCTAGGTATGTCCAGGTGTCAAAGCTGCAGCCTTTGCTGGGGCACGCATTTCCTTCCAAAGTCACTTTTGCTAAGCGACCCCGGCAGCAAAGGGTGCATGTTCAGCTTATCTGGATATTTGCAGTGTCCTCAAGTTTTCAGAGCTGCATGGCAGCATGATGCAGCCTTCCAGCGAACCGTCGTGATCAGGAGACTTCGATAGAGGATGCTGCAAGACAATTGCTGAGGGAGCAGCTTGCCACATCGTCTTAAGTAAGCTCAAAGTCAATGAGTAAGCCCATATTATACATCTCATACCGGGTATGCCATGCCCTTATACGAGCCTAATATAAGACTTTTTTAGGGGTACCCACCTGGCAACTACCCAACTGGGGGTGTCCTGCAAAAATGTCTCAAACGCTCTCCGAGTCCTTATGATGTTAATCCATGATGTTTGCGGCTTGTGTAACCGCCTACACGAGTCCCCACGCAGGCGAACAGGCCCATGCCTCAGCAAGATGGGCACTGGCCATACGAACAAAGCAAACTGAAGCTGTTGCAAACACGTGCCAATGGTTTGCGCCACCTCACTGCTTCCTCCATCAAGCTCTGGCCTTGGACACATGCTGAGGAGGCCAGCTTGGCCCGGAGGTGACCCTGAGCCGCAGACTCCTGAGCATTTTCTCATACTTCCAGCGATGCAAGTGGACATGTGGACTAGGTTCTGTGCGAGGAAAGGGTTGCTTTTTCCTGTCCCCAGGCACCAAGAGCGACAGCTGGCAGCCGCCTGCCGAGGAGGAGCCAACAAGGCCAGATATACTCATGCGGGCTCTTTGCTTGCGTGGACTCCGTGCCAGACTCCTTGCAGGGAGCCTGTGCCATCACCCCCAAACGCGTGTGGCACCTGGCAGAGGTCTAAATTAACCTTCCACAATGCCCAGCTTGCAAGGGTGATTACCAGCTTTTTCTTTATTGTAAGACTGAGCGTACGTATTGTGTTTGTGCAGCCATGTCTCGAGACTCACCGACTCCAGCACCAGGCAACTGGTCCCACCGCGACCAGAGCCGAATGGGAGGCGCCTTGATCCTCCCAAGGCGGGGCAGTCTGCCGAGCAGAGCGGTGTTGAAGGCTGTGCAGGCTTGTTTTTGATTTGAGGATCTTGCGCTGAACCCAAGTCCGAACGGGCATCTTCGGCCGCCCATCTTGGAATCCATTGGGCACGCTTCCTTGCTACCAGGCCAGCCGCAGAATGCAGAATGCAGAGAGCTACACTGCTACATCTGAGCATTGAGTGACAGCTCACTGCATCTAGATCCGTGCTCGACAGAGTTAGGAAGTCTCGTCGCACCATAGACACCACGATCCTGTTTGATAGTCGCGCTGCGGCCATTTCTTGATGTAGGCCTGTCTTCAGTAGAGCCGAGAAACAGAGGCCAGCCAGCATTGCGTGGTCCTTCCTCCACGTGCGGCTCCAAAGGGAGTGGATTCCGGGAGTGTCGCAGGCATTTGAAAGGATTGTTTGAGCAGTGATTGGCATGTTGCGTTCATGACAACAAGACAGCCATAGGCATCTTGATTGAAAAGGTCAAATGGGCGCTGGACAAGGCCAAGACAATTAGCAGAGCTGCGACAGCAACAGTAAGCAGACGCCTTCTTCGTTGTCATGAACGGAAACTTGAGATGCAATCATGGAGAATACTGGGAAAACCACTAGTGATGCAAACTCAGCTGTCATCCACACATCGAATGTCTTGGCCGTGGGGATCACGAGCTTCCAAACATGATATCTTGTCAACTGCGTTTTGGTGGGACACCTGCACAGGCCTGCATATGTTGAAGGCGCGTAGAAAGGTAGCGTATCATATTGTGAATCAAGGCCGGCCCCAAGAGCACCGCTGGGTCGAGGGGACAGTCGCCTGGAACTTGGAAGCAGGTTCATCAGGAGCATGTCGGCTTGTGGCAGCTTTGCAAGTCTGGATTCAGAAGCGCTGTGGCTTCCAAGGTAGCAGCTCGTATGAGTACAGTCCGTTGCTGAGGGCGTGTCAATGTGAAGCAAAGCTTTTCATGTGGAACGAAGCTCTTGAAGTCCAGCAGTTTCTGCAAGAAGCGTTCCTATTGGGGTTGGGGTCTTGGACGAAGGTTTTGAATGCAGTGCGCGCACATCAGAACGCTGTGCTGGCTACCAAGGCGAGTCTTGCGACGACAGGGAACCACCCTTGCGCAGGCAGACCACCACATTTTCTGCAACATGTCGCAGCAAGCTTGATCATCGCCACCGCATTTCTCGAAGATCCTTACCGTAGCCACTGCATGCCTCGTCTTACCCTGCAGGCGGCCCACCAGCCCCATGGTACGAAGCTGGGGCCTCAGTCTGGCTTCAAAGGCCGTTGACGTAAGCATGCCTGTCCTCTTTTCGGAAGTGGAAGTTAGGTCGCAGCCAAGACTCTGCCATGAGGCTGGTAGAGTGCACTGTTTGGAGTTGACGCTTGCTTGGCCTGGCAGTTGCAGTGAGAGGGTGGCATTGCTGGAAAGTTGGACGCTTCCAGGAGACCGCCTCACTCTTCGACAAAAGTCAACCTCCAGGAGGATGCTGCCAATCCAGCGCCAAAACAGCATGAATTTGTTGAGCCGCTTGGTTCGCAGTGCTCAGCAAATCTGAACCTTCGCAGGAAGTGCAGGTTTGGCGGAGATGGCCTCGTCGATCTCGGTCTCCAAAGGCTGGGAGCTTCCCTTCCTCAGCCATGTTGAGGTTTGAAGCTGGAATGCCAAAAACTTCATGACAGTGTGGTGACATTTTTTTGTAGGAAGACGTAGAAACATCAAAGCGTGCATGCTGCCTGGGCTGTTGTTGCACGCGGCCCGGGAAGCCATCGATCATGCCTGCATGCGAGGTGCGGCAGTCGCCGCAGAGTTCGGCTTCTGCGGCCTCAACAGGCCGAGTGGATCGAAGAGTGTTGCAAAAAGATTGAGTCATACCAGTGGGATGACCGAGCTCAGCCGTCTTTCGAAGCAGTCTGGCCTGAAAGGAGAGCGCCCAGATCGCGAGCCTGGAGCAGCTTTGTTCCGCAGCCTGCGGGAATTCCGTGCGGATGCTCAGCAGGTTCAACTTTACTTGGCACTTGTCACAGCTTCATTCCGCATCTTGTCTCACGATTGTCAACCACAGCTAGCCAAGGCGTCATCGGTAGCTGTGGCAGATCTGCTTGACATGGACGTGCTTCGGTTTTTCATCGCTTGCCTGCTACCAAGGCAGCAACTTCGTGGACAGTACCAGACAGGTGCGCGAGGGATATGTTCGAAAGATTGTGGTCAACAACTATGCGCGGTGTGTCTGCGATGCACACCTGCAAGCTCTAAGCCCCGGCAGGTTGCCTTGCCTGAAGGAAGATCGTCCAGGCCCTAGATCAAGTGTGATGATCCTGAAGCACGGAAGATAATGCTCTCATTTGTCACTGGGCGTGTGTCCTGCAATCCCGGCGTGTCCCAGCACGCAGCAAGACACAACGGGAAGAGCACGGAAGAGCGGAGATTCGATGGAGTCCGTCCTGCCAAGGTGCCACTGGATTTTGAGATTTCCTCTCGAGGCCTTGCAGAATTGGCAATAGAGCACCACAAGATCACTGAGGGCAGTTTCGATGTGGGTTGGGACTCTGCTTTCGTAGGATGCCTCCAATCGTGGCGAGCGGGGATGGCAAGACCAAGGCTGCCACTGACAGAGCTTTTGAAGGCTTCAGACTTTGATTTTTGTTTTGTGAGCGGGACCCACTCCAGTTTCGATCCTGACTCCCGACATTACATGGTGCCGTTTAAGAAGGCTGATCAAGCTCCTTCCGGTCCAGTGAGCGTTTCACGCAAGCGGCCAAACCATGCTAATCCCTCCTCACAACCGACTTGGCAACCTAGCCACCGTAGGCGCCTAGTTTGCGTAGTGTTGAAGCACGGGTATCACGGTCTCGCTGCTTGCAGTACCACTGCAGTAGTGGACACCAGCCGTAGAAGTGTGTGAAACAGGAGGGGCAAGGTCCGAATTGAGGTCTATTTAGAAGCTTGCGGCACAAGTGCAAGCAACTCCTGATTCCTGCCTGACATGCTGGCAGGTCAGTGGGTTTCAGATTATGCTGGGCTTTGCGTCCTTGTGGCTCAAGATCCTAGCTTGGGGCGCAATCATGAGAGCAAACAAGTGCACACGGGTTAAATGCAGAAGCTGTTGGGATGCAGCCCGCGTGTCTATGGGCCTGATGGCTGCTGATGTTCTCAGCAGACCTCTTGGCGAGAGCCAGGCTCAGCCTGGGCAGCAGGGGATGCGAGCTGATAAAGTGCAAAGACACTTCTCATGACCTGCTGCTTCAGACAGCCCAGTTGCAGGCCCAACTTGACATTTTGAGGCCGGCAGTCAGACCCTCCGGTCCCTTCTTGTGCCTTAATGTACCGCATTCCTACAAGGGCATTCTGCCCAGGTCTTGAGTAGCTTGGCCAGAATGACCTTCCTGAATCTGACAATGCAAAGAGCACGAAGCCAGGGATGCCGAGCCCCCGCGGCACTGAGGCCTCGAGGCCGGCTGCCGATCTATCAACATTATGTATCGTCTTCTTTGTATTTCATCAATAGGCCTGGTGTGTATGGATCTCAGCCACATTTAACGAATTTCTGATGCTACCACGTCAAAATTGGTTGTTTGTTGGGCATCCATCTAGACTCGTCTGTAGCCCGAAGCCATGTTTGTCAGTCGGGGCCTCGGCGCCCCGCCGCTTCCACGGGGCGACCGGGCGGTGTCGCAGGAGCGCTGTGTTGGAGGGATATCTGCTGCATGAGTCCAGTAGCATTTCTTTGAGCTTGACAGAGTATGTGTAAAATGTCCATAACGATGAGTTGCACCTGGTTGCCAGGAGACAGTTGGCTTGGTCTCGGCAAGCTCGAGGAACGGGAAGCTCTGCCACATGATAAGCTCACGATAGAAGTTGGCCGGACTACTTCAGACCTCTTTAGGATCCTCTGGGCCTAAGAGACGCGAACACTTGTCCAAATGACCAGAAGTGTGACCCCTCCACTCACTTTCCAGGAGGGTGGACAAATGCGCCACGCTGGCAGCCGACTCCCCAGTTTGTAGTAGACAATGTGCGTTTGGAGCCCAGACTAGTATGCTTTGAATTTTCCTGCAGGAGTGGATAGATGCCGGCGACACCTCTCCGCATACGGGCAACCCGGGCATGTTTGGCCAAACAACTCTATCAAACAATGCTTTCAAGCTTAGCCGTGAAAGTCGGCCTGCGATTGGATGCGATCGGAGCTGGCGTGATGGCCTTCTTTGGCGCGATTTGGCTTGCAGCTTGCAGGTCTCACCTCACAAATCAGCTTGCTGATGCTACGGAGTGCATCGCTGCCAAACGGTTATGGCTTCGAGTTTGCACTGCCCTCAGGATGCACCACAGCGCCACCTGAGATCTGTTTACTGGTTGTTTGTCAGGATCGGGCCCTGGGCCGCGTGGTGCTCCGTCATGCGGCTGGAGTTGTCATTCATGGCCAAGCCCTCCTGCCTGGCCTCTCAGTTACTGGATGCATGATATCCGCGTTTGCAAGCTGACTATGCTTTGCGTTTCAAATGTACCGCTGGAGATGCTGTCGCATCGCAAAATTGTAGCCACGAGCGCCAACATGCGAGTGTGGGCAGGGTGGAATGTGATGATGTCGAGTTCGATGCAGAGCTGCTCAGCGGCATTTTGCAAAAGATGGGGCAGGCGCTTGTGCAGGTGCTTGCTCGTCTCGGGCCTGCGCACCTTAAGGACTTTGCTGTGCGGCACTGATTGGAGTGCTAAGGCTGGCCTACCACTACTGCAGCTGGAAGGAGTTCTGCCTATGACTGAGCATGTGCCGAAGCTGGGACCCTCAAATCACTTGCAGCGCAGGGATGACCTGGGAGGTTGCTCATCATGAGATTGAAGGTTGCGGGGAAATGTGGCTACTTCTGATTTGAAATCATCTCAAGTTGCGTGCTAGACCTGATGTGGATGCTGGGAAACCTCAGGTCAGCTTGTAAGCAGCAGTGAGCCGCAGCCTCAGCAAGTAGCATGTGGCCATATATGGCGCATGTCAGGCAGTCTCTGCAATTTGGACAGTAGACGGACATGATGCTTTGGTCGCGCCCAGCCTTTGCGTTTGGCTTCAAGCCACGCCGCGTGTTCGATGCCCGGGTTCAACTGAAGCTCAATTACACTCCAGATGAGATCGATCTATTTTCCTATCTTCAGTGAATGCCCCTAAAGTCTTCGGCATTGACCTTGCTAAGATTTGAACTGCAAGCTTTCAATGCAGAATCTTCAAACGGTTGATGCCAGACATTGGATGCCCTCAAGCCCTGAAGCTTTCCGTGCGGTCCGAAACCAACTGGCATGGTGCTGTGGATGATTGGTTTGGGACTTGGGGATGAGGGTGACATCTCCGTGAAGGGGCTCAAAGCAGTGCAGCAGAGACTTGTGCTGCAGGGTAAACATGCGAGCATCCTGAAATTTCTTGAACTTCTGCGAGTGAAGAGAGATTTGAAGAGCTCAGGAGCGCCTACGTCTATTTGGAAGCGCTGCTTGTTTTCAGAAGTTAACCATCTTTCAGCCATCATTAATTGCCAACTTTTGATTGCGTACAGCAAGGTACACTTCCATCCTTCCAGGTCTTGACAGGGAGACTTTGGCCACAGCGCCCCTCGGCCCCATGTCACTGCGGTTTGTGCAGCACCAAGCCAACATGGGTTGAGGTACGGTGTGGCAGAGATCTTGGAGGCAGACCGGGACCTGGTCGAAAGTGGCTGCGAAGAAATGTTGGAGCGGGCGAAGGATGCTGCCTGTGCCTCTTGCATGCCCAAGCTTTCCGCAAGTTTTCCGGCGCTTTACCCAATCACTGCTTGCAGGACCAGGAGGTGTGACCTGACTGCAGCGAGTTTATTTTGAGAGTTGGAGGTCGTGTGCCAAGATCGCTAGCAGATCTTGCACAGCTAAGGTGCTTCCTTGTGGTGGGAGACCCACTTTGCGCCACAACTCACACAGACCTTTGGCTCAGGGCAAGGCCTGGCATGGCGAGCTGTGGGAAGAGAAGCGACTCGCGGTTGCGAGCTGTGCGGGGAGGCAGCGTGACATTCCAGTACGGGTCATCCACAACGCCTCCGTCAGGACCTGAGCACCGCCAATTACTTGTGCAAACTGCTGCTAGAGCGGTACTGTAGAGTCGAGTTGCAGACGCAGACGCGCGCCGTCCGTGGAGTTTCTTTTAGACCTCCCGCACGAAACCTCAGGTCATGAATGCTGTGGCATCGTGTGGTCTGCAGCTCTACCGCTTCGGTGAGACCGTGTCTATCCCTTTCTGGCAGGATGGCTGGCGACCTGACAGCTGGTATGACACTGGGACAGAGAAAGAGCTATACAAGTCTCGTTTGCGACATCGACTGAGACACATGTACACCATGGATGCAGCATCCTTAGACATGCCTTATAATCCTTCCGTCAAGGATGGCACGTACTGCCGGCATATGCATCTGAGGACAAAATCTTGAAGAACAAGCAGGCTGGACTTCACACGCTCTGCCTTCTGGACATCAAGGTCAAAGAGCAGTCAGCGCCTCTACTAACTAGCAGCTAGATCTGCAAACCAATCGGTCAAATAGTCTGCAAGCAACCCAGGTCGAGAACTTGATGCGAGGGCGGAAGATCTACGAGTCGCCGAGATTCATGACAGTCCCCAACTAAGCTCCGAGCTTTTGACCCAAGCCAGTCGATCTTCCGACCTTCAAAGATTTGTGGATTCTGGCAGCTGCGGTGCAGGTCGGCCAGGCACTGGAGCAGCTTCTTGACGTCGACAAAGCCGCAAGGCGGCAATATGCGGCAATGGGGGCAAGGCAGAAAGCAATGCTAAATGATGCTTGCGGAAGTAGTTTGAAGTCGAGACTCCGCATCTGAACAGCCTCATTCAGCTGGCATGGCAGAGCAACTAGATCCACTGTCTCAATTCTGGTCCATGACAGACATTTGGCGAATGCCGTGTTATGAAACTACTTAGCCTTGCACCGAGGCCAAGGCTGAGGGCGTTTCAGCTGGCATGGCATTCGGCTTGGCACGGCTGGGCCGCGAGGACCAGGCGTCACATTGGGAAAGCTGAGCTTTGAAGCACACCATGTGGAAGCTGATGAGCAAGCTACGGTGCATCAGGTCATTCGTGCAGGCCCGATCGAGCAACTTGCAGAGGCCGAGTTCGGAGGCCCGCTGCACTCCCTGGTGCCCTGGCAGCAATGGCGGTATATCGCGGTGCTGCTAGTGTGATGTCCCAGATCACAACAGGAGGGACTTCCCCAAGCAACATCATTTGAAAGTTGGAGTTCAAGCTACCGGGTGTTGGGCCATGACTGCTCCATTTGTCGACAGTCAGCAGACATTTGGGTTAGAAGCCATCGCTCTTGATGCGCTTTGTTTTCTGCGTTTTAGCATTGCAGCTTGCTGCAGACCAGGCTTGGATGCCAAGGTGATTTGCGCAGACGACCTGCACGAGCTGGAGCAGGAGTTCGTACAACACTACCACCTGTGAAGGTTGAAAAAGGGCTCGCTGCCTTGCGCACACATGCGAAACCATAAACTCGCTGGATGCTTGGTGAGGTCTCTTCCTGCCCGCGTTTGGAAGCCAGGAACTCATAGCGGCCTGCATTTGTAGCACTGAAAAGTCTACTCAGTCGACACAGCCAAAGCAGCTTCCAGCAGTGTGGCCGGTGTGAAAGAGTTGTTGCTAGCGTGATCCTTCAAGGCATTGGCGGACCACACGACGAGAACCTGCTTCTTTCCCCAAGGGTCCCGAGGCTTGGGCGACTACTTCATTTCACAATATGTCGCAGTCGTTTGCGCAACTATCTTGACGTTGGGTGTCCCCACACGTCATGCAGACATGTATTTTTTTTGGTTCGGGAAGTTGAGGCGTGGGAAAGTTTACGAGAGCCGAGGTCATTCGTTTAGCATGCCAAAGGTTGAGGACTTGTGGCGAACGCTCCATGCCAAATAGAGCGTGCTTCTGAGGAAGTTGCTGCCAGCCTGGGCAGCTGTGCACCAACCAGTGAGTGGGGCCTCCGAGTCCGTCCTGTCATCGCTTCATCGCTTCAGCATGGCCATTGCCTGTTCTTTCTGCTTGCCTTACTTTACTGGGCGACCTTAATAGATGTGTGACTTGATATGAAGTTTCGAGATAGTGCAACCTTTGCGGACGCTCCAGAGCCCAGTCAAAGTCTTTGAGCATCGCCTGTCAATCTCTCAGACACTCTGAAGGCTTCAAGAAGTGTCCTGCTGCATCCCACTACATCAAGCACCTCCTTTGGGTGCTCGACTTGGCTGCTTAGCATTGCTGTGCTCGTCCAGGTTTGGCAAGCGATGACTGAGAGGTTGGCAACCGTGGCGTCATGCAGCTGAGGCAGCAGCTCTGTCCCATCGGAATCCTCCGATGTTGAGCTGCACTTTGCAGGCAACTAAAGAGCT
This sequence comes from Symbiodinium pilosum, assembly GCA_905231905.1. Taxonomy (NCBI): domain Eukaryota; class Dinophyceae; order Suessiales; family Symbiodiniaceae; genus Symbiodinium; species Symbiodinium pilosum. The sequence continues at coordinate 73,997 of CAJNIZ010015558.1, forward strand.
GCTGAGCTGCATATCAGAAGACTCACGAGCTGCGGCAGCAGGACTCGGACCAGCACCTACGCCGCAGGACGCCAATCCTCACATTCAGCAATAGCCGACAGCCTTCCCAGGTTAAGGTTAAAGCCTCCTTGCTGTTGCAACATAGCTAGCCGCTAGCCGCGCCGAACATTTAGAGGTTTGTGGGCTTGAGAACTGTGCCTTGGATAGTTTCACCACTCAAGTGCAGGACATCCGGGGAGCTGCGCAAGCCCAGGACAGCCCTGGCTAAGGCCTTTGTTCTTTTACAGGTGCAGCTTGCAGCTCCGAATACTTGCAAGTCCTTTGCTTGTTGTTACGAGGCTGAGGAGTGCAAATCAGTCTGCAGATTGAATAGTACGAAGCCTTTCTTTGCTTAGCTTAGTCGCCAGAAGCCCAGGCCCATTTGCAAGATTTTGAGAGGGATCTTTTGGCGGTGGAATTTCATACTTGCATGGGTGCAGCCCATTTCTTCGTCTCTCTCCCTCTGCCTAGTGTCCATTGCTGACCCATGTCATTAAGCTGGCGACGCATTTGCCGAGAAGACAGCCGGAACGGAGCACGATGGACGGTAGATCTGAGCAGGGTAAAACAAGCAGCAGAAGCTGGTTACGATTTGGCGGGTCTTCAGGATGAGTTTGGAAATTCCCTCCTAGATTACATGATCTCCTGCCCATCCAGCCACCTGCTGAAAGAAGATTGGCTGCAGTTCTTGGAGACTGTGCAGATTCTGGCCACCGCTGGCAACAAATGTCAAGTGTGCATGCACATGCTGTTTGGCTTCTGCGAAGAGGCACTCCCCAAGTTGAGCATCGACAAACTGCAAATCGCGCTGCATGCCGGGCTTAGAGATGACTTCAAGGATGAGGCTCTGCGGCACTTTCAGCACGAAGGACGTGGGCCCTTTCCAGCGACACTGGAGACATGCCTTCTTCGAAGGGTGATCCGCGAATTCCCGAGGGAACAGCTGTTGCAGCCATCAAAGCTCCAATGCCTCGAGGTTGTAAAGCTTTTGTTGCAAGTGAACACGCGCACCGCCATTGACGCAGTCAGGAAGGAGATCCACGTCATACATGCGCGGTTGCGGCATTTGCCCTGGCTACTGGCAGACTATGGCGATTGGGCAACAGCCCCTTGCGATTCTGTCCGAAACCCCACTAGCTCGGAGCTTTTGGCACTGAGAATCTTGAATGCGCAGATGGAGATGGCCTTGGCCTCAGGTTTTGGTGGTGAACCAGGCAGCGAGATTCGCTTCCTTCCGGCCTCAGGTGCGGCAATGGCTTGCACTCCCAGAGGCCAGCATGGCATGCAGGGCTCTTAAGCATGAGCTGTGCAAGCAAATGTGAGATTTTCAGTGACTTCAGTGGCGTTGGTGTGACGTCTTGAGGGGCTGCGCTGCTCTTTGCATGACAACTCCCTGGGGGTCGGACTATCTTACATTGGGTGTTCTTGTAAGCGCTTTGATAAGCATCCACTATTGGAATTCATCTAGTAAAAACTACTGTTGGACAAGGCTGGCTTGGTGTTTTCTACAACGTCTGCAAGGTTTCAGCTCATGTACAAGTAGAACAGTCCTTGGAACGATTGACAATGACTACGCTTGATTTCGTGGCAGCTCAGGGGAGGTATAGGCGGTAGAGGTTCGGGCATTGGTTTGGACGTCTCCTAACTTATGTCCCTTATGGAAAACGGTTTCGGTCTGATCAAGAACGTACCCCTATACCCATGCCATGCCTCCACCTGTCTGAAATCAGCGTCCGAATTGTAAAGCACGTGTAAAAAGCTTGAAATCCTTGTGTAAACATGTTGCCAAACCTCAGCGTTTGCAGCGGACGGGCAATTTCATGGCTTGATGGGTTTATGCTGGAAGCAGCATCTACATGTGGATAAGCATTTTCTGCTGTGTGATTCCCCCGCTCATGTGTATTCCTTCCAAACCCAGCGTCTGCAATAGATCATGTGAATTCTCACCAAATGAGGTCAGTTGACCCACCTTTGTAGCAGAACTCAGCCTCAGTCAGGGTGTAGGAAGGGTGCAAGATGAGGTCGGTAGGCGCGATAGTCCATGCCAGGTGCGGTTGCAAGATGCCTTGGCATCGCGATTCCTGTGCGGTCTGACTGGCCCTTGTGGCATGAATTTGCCGGGTCCTGCGGTGCTTCTCACTGAGGCTTTCGTTCTCGGACCTGCATTGAAGTCGGGAGCCATCTCTGAACATGGAACTGTTGACCTGCTCTTTGCATGAGAGGCTGTAATTCATGCACGTTTTCTTGAAATGGACCTGGGCAGGTGCACTTTCTTGTAGGTTGCCTCGGAAAGCAGGGAACCAGTGGAATCGGCGCGACTACCCGCCGACCAGCCAAGTGCTGGTGTGGAATTCTGCCCCGGAAAACTTAGCAAGTCCTGGTACATGCTTGCCTTGTGCGGATACGAGCACTGACAAACTGTTTCGATTGGTTTTGGACGTTTCTGGCATTGCAGGAGACACTGCAGAAAAAGCTATTGGCCGCTGAGAGCCAAGATCTCCACGAGGAAAACTGGGCGGAGGCTGGCCAGATGCAGATCAACAAATGCAACGCAGGCATCACTGGGCATGCTACGCAGAAAGGCTTCACCATCCCCACCTCGCAAGAACGTTGGAGCAACACGCACTTAACATGGCAACAAGCCGCCTCCTTTTGACACGGCTCAACTAAGACTAAGAATCATGAAGGGGAGTGTGGTTTCACAAGACCTTACTGGACAGCGCCAAGTGAACTCCTTGTCGATTTAGACAAGACTACCTTTGCAGTCGGGATATGAGCACACTCTGTCAGATCCGCCATCGGCTGATGGAGAAGTCAGAGCATGGGGGGAGGACCCTTAACAGGATTTTCGGCAGCTTTCAAGTTGCACACCGCGCTGCATAATTACGATTCTCTTTTGAAGAATTTTGGAGCAAGTTCTTGCAGTGACTTTGCCAAAGATGTCGATTGCTTTCGGCAAGGAGGGCTGGCCACGGTGAAGAGGTTGGGCAGCAGAGCCATATGCCATGCCATCCCTGGGTTTGATGCTTCTGGCCTTCTGGCCATGCCGCTCACGGCGAAGTGGCAGCGTGGAGAGAGTGCTGTGTCTGCTGTGTTGTTGGCCCGTGGCTTTCAGGAGAAAGCATTGCAGCGCTTGCCCCATGCCGCAGAGGCCCCCTTTGCAAAGTGTATGCTGAGCAAGCAATTCAGCGGACCCACCTTGGAGCTTTACGCGCAACCAGCTTCAAGCAGTTGTTGCTGTGTGTAGACTTATGCCAGTATGAGTGTGTCACGTTATGCTCAAAGCATGCCCATGGAAAGGTGTTCCTTCTATCTGCAATGCTGCGGCCGGTGCCTCACGAACTCAGATCTTCAAAGCCGCTGATTCGTGTGCTTCGTCCTTAGTCCAAGCCTCAGGTGGAGGTCTCTGACTCTTGACTCTGGATGGCAGCCGCCCTGGATGGACTCTCCGTCTATTTTTGGTCATTAAGCGTTGGAACTGAGGCAGGATACGGGTTGGGCCAGGCCCCCAGTGCAGCCTGCACAGAGCATTTGATGGTGACTGGAATCTGCAGCTCTGAAGCTGGAATGTTGGATTGCGAGGAGCTCAACCTCAAGCAGGTGCTACGAATCTGGCTGCGCAAAATGAAGACTGGCCAAGGCCGGCCCTCAAACTGCCGAGCTTTCATACACCTGAAGATCCTGCAGCAAACGACCTTCTTTCGAGCTTGACCACCGCAACTTACAAAAAAAAGACATACCTTAATGCGCGGAAAGTCTTCTGGACAAGCCTGATGGCCCAAGGGGTTCTTGGCTTTCTTGGGCAGGCTCGTGCGGCATGAAGGTGGCCTTTTATGAGAGGGATGGAAGCAGCCGGCAACCCCAGTTGCGGACCATGCGAGCCACATTTGAACAGCTGTCCTGAAGATCGCTTCTTACTGCATGCCTGCTGGGTAATTGTTGCATGCTTGTGCATGCTTTCTCTCGGCCTTGTCTTGTTAGCTTCCTTCCTTGAGACGGCTCAGGGGACACACCCGAAGCTAGCGCAACCATCACAGATGGCAGGCGCACTTCAAATCGTGGGCACAAAAGTGTCAAAGTCGTAAATAGTTGATCCTCCAAGCTTGCTGAATCATTGGAGGTGGCTGCTAACTGCGTCTGGGCGAGAGCCTGTGAGGCCGATGTGCTACTTAGGCAAGTCACTAGCACTAATCTTGCACCAGCGTCGCAGACCGCCTGTTCAGTCAACGAACAGCACAGGACAGAGAAGCTGCTTGCAGACTCTGACGAGTGGTCGGGATCTCATACGTGTCAGGTTGTGTTAAAGTTTCGTCCTGCACTATGTGCTTCGAACATGGAGCGCAGCATGAGGTTGTGGCTCCAGCTTGTTCGCTGTGGTTCTGGTGGCAAGTGCAAGCTGCACGCTGGATCGGGACCGCAGCGCCCTCAAATTCTTGGCGTCGAACTTACAGAGGTGCAACGCATATTAGGTGTGGTAAGTGCCGCATAAATCATGTGCTTCAAGGCGTATGGACGATTATTGGAACTGCTGTGGTCGAGCTTGGCTTGAGCAGTGGCTGTAGAAAACGGCGGTCAAATTCAAGAATTGCGTGTGTTCCATTTGGGGCACCAGACCCTGCACAAGGATCTCTGCTCATTTATGACCGTTTATAGTCTTGTCACAGTCCTAGTAAGTAGGCAAGTCAGCCTAACCCTGAGAACCACCAAAAAGCAGTCCTCACATAACCAACCCACTCAGCCAGTACGTCATCATGACCTCGTGAGTCGATCAAGCACGCCACGGTATGAGTCAATGAGAGAAGTAATGAGAGAAGACCGCGACACTGAAACGCCGATTGGTTTGCAGCCATGGCAAGCTCCCGAGGGCGGGACCTCAGCGTTGCCGCTGGGCTGCGCACCAGCTTGAGCTTTCTTTCCATGTACGGTTGTGAGACCCTGAGCTCCCTGAAGGTTCTGGATGATTTGGGTGTCCAGTTCTCAGCTGAAATAGACGTTGTAATGCCTATGACAGAGCTGTTTGCACTGGGGTTCAAGTGCCAAGATGTGCCAAGGTGGGCTTCTACCACGTAATGGTCGCCTTGTTCTGCTCTGGAGTCATGTTGGCTGATGGCGCGGAGATGTTGTCTCTTGGCTGTGCGTCCCCAACTGCTTTTCTCCCTCCCACCACGCTTGCGCATAGGGTAGTCTCGGATGGTCAAACCGTGTACCAAAAAGTGCAAACGAACTTGGGCAGACTTGAGGCTGGTCTCTGCCATTGTGGCAGCCGTGGGCTCCAGCCCTGAGCTCCGCATGGGCCGCATGGCCAGGGGTCTGCTTGTGTCCAACTCTCAGCCTGGAATGAGCGTCTTGCATGTCCCTTGAAGCTGATGAACATCTGTTTGAAGAAGGCAGTGCTAGCAGCATGTCATGGTCGGCAGAGTGTCGTGGTCTGAAGGTCTAGTTCTTTTGCTGGCATGCAGATGGGAAACCTTCTCAGCGGACCGCTTAGCAGCAGGCGCATTGAAAGACCGAATATGCAGAAGATGAACATGCCGGGTTGATTGTTGCAATCTAAACAACTGGCCGCCTCAGAAGTCAGGTATGGCCGGCGAAGAATATGTATTGTCTCTCTATGGCTTGTCAGCATCTTTGGGCTTGCCAGCTCGTTCCTTGGCCAATTTGAGCGGATCCGCCACGCATCTGGTTTTGCAGAAGTGTGCTGCATTTGCAGGATGGTGCAAACCATTGGCCAGCTCTTCTTTGTGCAGCAGCTGGACTGCAATTGGATAGGCAAGCTTGCGCACAACCCAACTTCTGGAAATGGTTGGAAAACCATGGTAGGTCATATGAGAAACCTATAATTTTGTCGAGACTTTGTGCCTGGATCTGCTGCGCTGCTAACTTTTAGGCCGATGAGCCCTCGTTTGATTTCCTCTCTCGCATCGCCAAGGATTAGCTTGGGCTGCGCTATCGGCATTGGCGGTCCCTCAGCCGTGACGTTGCTCACTGAGGACAGGGCAGGGACAATTCGCAACAGTCATTGCAGTTCTGACGGACGTTTGCATGTGCTGCGTCAATGTGGGCATGCAAGTGCGGAAAGTGTGCGCAAACGTCTGGCATACATAGCGATAGCGCTAGATGCTGTGGTATTTGGCTTAACTAAACCGAATCCAACACCCTGTTGGACTGTTGAATGGTCTCTTAGTTAAGTCGTTGACGGTATGCTGTGCGCAGGCTACACCGACAGAACAAAGGGGAGCACTCAGCAATGCCACGGGCTTCGCTTTCGTGTTGCTGAGTGCCAATTAAGTAGTTCACGAACCGCAAGCCGCTTGGCCTCATATGCCCGCACAGATGCCTGCGCATGGCGCTCAGGCTTGGAGAGGCTTGGACTGCCCTGGGCCTCTTGCTTTTCATGCCAGATCTCAAGGTGTCTCGAAGGCAAGCACAAACCCTCGATTTTCATGTGCTGTCTCCGTACGAACACCGACCTGAGGAAGTGTTGCTAAGCCATGCCTATTTCTCATGCAGGATGCGACATTGCAATGCACTGCAGTAGGCACAAAGTGTACCCGAGCCCCGCGCGGATCCCCTCCAATCTCAGGGGCCTTGGAGACTCTTGTGCATTTGGGGTGTGCTGCCCGCCTTCTTCGTGAGTCCCTTGGGTGCCACGGTGGCAGATAGTGACAAACACAACTCCTGAAGGAAAGGGGGAGCAGCTGAGAATTCAATTGCGACAGCTTGCAAGGATGGCTTGTACGAGAGTCACCCAGCTGGCTGCAGCTTAGTGGCCGGGAGCTTGGGCATGGGTGCGTAAGCCGGATGTGAGAGTTTTGTGATGTGCAGCTGTTGCAATCTTCTTGCAGCTTAGCGTGAACAGGGAAGCGCAAGGAGCTGAATGACCTGCTGGCTCGGAGCTCAGGTTTACAGATGCTGAACGATGTGCAATTCACGCAGTTCCCTTGCTGGCAAACACAAGAACACCTTTGAGGCCAACATACAGCGTCTTCACGGAAAGGGCGAGGTCAACATTGAGGTTGCTTGAGCTTCATTTGATACTGACCTCCTGCAAGGGTTGGGGAATTTTCGCGGATGAGCAAAGGTCCAGAAAACCTCGGGCTGTTCCTCCAAGACTTTGGCTTCCACCTGGCATGCCATCATCCAGGAGGGCCATTGCAGGAGCTCATATGCTCTTTGCCAAACATTGGCATCAAACAAGAGATCCTGCTTCCGTTGCTGCAGCTAGGAACCCATGCCAGCCCGCACACGGAGCTGAAGTTTTGTAGGTTCTTGTATTCCAGCATTCCGAAGTCTAGATCTTGATCAGAGGTAAACCCTAAACCGCGTGGTGTAACAGTTACAGGGAGCACAACGTCACAAATCTCCCATGAATTTGTGACGTCTGTCACCGCAGGACACTTGTGCTGGCCTCTTATTTGGCCTTCCTCATGAACTATCTGTTTTACGGAACAACATTTGCTCCCTGTCTTGCAGTTCGCAGTATGATCTTCATCATGGTGCCTTCATGAAGCATCTCGTGCTGATTGCTCATGTCTGAATGTCAGGCTTTCACGCAGCGACTTGGAGGCAATTATCTGTCTAGCTCTTTCCACACACTGTTTTTTTGCCTCCTGGTCGAGCCCGCACCTCAGCAGGAACAATACCTCAGGATTTTCTCCGAATCAGAGGGGGACTGGACCAGCCCTGCCATGGAGATGCTGATCGTCTCCGGCGCAGAGTTTGCGGGCATTCTGATCGCGTGGTTGCTGTTGTTTCCTGGATTCAGATCTGGGGCAGAGAAATAATGAAAGCCCTACTTCAACTCGTGCTAACGGAATTTTCATCTTTTGCTTGACCCCCTGATAGCGAGAGTTTGCATTAATCAGAGAAAACCTGCAAAGGCTGCACCCAACTCTGGGCCTCAGCCTTAGGCTGCAGTGCCAATCCGGCTGCGTGCACATCACCTTCGGGCTTGCTCAGGACGAATCCGAGCACTGCAGATGCTTTGCCTTGGCTCAGCCCTCTCAAGCGCCGCATTGATGAGCCGCCTGCTTAACAGAGAGGGCTCGATGAGATACAAATATTGCAGCTGTGAAAACGACGATCCTCAGGCGTTGTCTACGGCAACTTTTACGTGGCCGATCCCGCAGCGTACGTTCTGAAGGCAGAGTTGCATGGGGTTGCAATGTGCAAATCATCAAACTCGCCCGAGTGCGTCACGACTGCTTGATCACTCCAATACTCTCCTTGCATTCTTTCTCCCTGATCTCTCTCCTCGCTTGCACATTCTATTCTTTAAGTGCTGCTCGGCAAGGCTGTGGTCAGCATCATGTTCACGTTTCTTTACCTGTACATCTCTGAGGCTTTGCCAGCCGCTAGGATGGAGTGTTGCATGGTTGTAGGTTGTGCGCATGGCATTGCAATACCATGGTGGTGCGGCACGTGTTACGAAGTAACCCAGGTTTCTGTGCGAGCTTCCGGCGTGGGCCTTTGCATGGGCATTGGTAGACTTGGATCCATTGCAGCACCTCGACGGCACATGGCATGGGTGGCGTGAAGTGGCTGGTGATGTTGTCTGGTTCAACGTGGTTCACACAAGAGTTGAAGTTCTTGTAGACGAACATTATCCAGAACAAAGCTGCAAGGGGGGTTCCAAACCACAACAAGAATACAAAATCAACAACGAAGAAATACCTCCCCGACTAATTATACACTTGTACATGTGGCGTGTGCAAGGCTGTTTGTGCAAGGCTATCCTTGGGGGGGGTGGGGCTGGAGGGTCAAAGGTCTATGGATTTGGACAGGTATGCATTTGTTGGGGCGAAAGCTGACGTCCTTTGAGGGGTCTTGCATATGGCCCAAAGCCTTGGGGGGGGTGGGCTGGAGGGTCAAAGGTCTATGGATTTGGACAGGTATGC
>CAJNIZ010015558.1:83032-95519 GCA_905231905.1 Symbiodinium pilosum
GGTATGCATTTTTTGGGGCGAAAACTGCTGTCCTTTGAGGGGTCTTGCATACGACCCAAGGCCTTGGGGGGCGCGGAAAAAATCAGTGCGTGCCAGCTAGCGCTTCATGGAAGCAGGGAATTAGTCGACCTGGTTTATTTTTGTCGTAGATTGGCGTATGTCAGTCGGCGGGTGAAATTCTTTTCTCGTTGGCGCTTGCGCGCCCTCTCCAAAGCTGCTATGCTGAAGTTCTGTACACTTGCGCAATGCGAGCCCTTGCGTATACATTCCTTATCGTGCCTTGTCCAGCAGACAGATCAAAGCAGGCTCGACCGGGTTCCAGCCGTGTGCGTCAGAGCTGTTTTGGGAATGTCAGGCGCCTGCAGCGTATGGCATTGGCTTCAAGCTGCATCACACCGCATTGCCTTTCTTGGTCAGCCGCCCTGGCATGTTTATCGTCAGAATGTCACCTCACTTGAGCAACATGCCATGGCGTACGGGCTGCTCAGTTTATCCACTCGCTTGCTTTCACTGAGCTGCAAGGCCTAGTCCTGCTCTCACTTCTAGGCTGGATGGGGAAAATTTGACGATAGCACGGCGTTTCATGGCTAGCGGGGCCTGGAGTTTAGCACCATCATATCCCACAATGTCAAACAGTATAGGGCCGTGTTCCCTGTGCAGGTGCTGTTGCGTCAAGCGCCTCAGCTAAACTCTTGCATTTTCTGATTGATGCGGGCTACTTGATGAAAGACGTGTGGTTTTCTGTCGACAATAGGACGGTGATTGCGCTGGCTGGTTTTAGAAGAGTTGCAGGCTCCAAGTAGCACAACACATCCGCCATGCTTACAACTTGAAGTCGGCCGCGGGTGAAGGGTGGCAAAACACAGGCAACTGCAAGTGATTTGAGAGTGTGAAGCTCGCCCGTGCATCGCATTGCAACGCTGTCTGCCAAGAAGCGAGAGCAGAAGCAGTGACTTCAGGTTTGCTGGTAGTCGAGACCCGGGGACGGCCCCTGGACAATGAAGTGCAAGTTGCGACTGAGCTGCCGGAGATGAGGCCTTAAAAGGCCAAATAAGGCTTCCGCTTGCACCCGCGCCCTCCTATCAAGCTATCAAGCAGGCCTCCAGCATGTCAAAGTGCCGGGTAGTTATTTGATGCAATGAAATCACTAGACATACATTGAGACTTCGAGATGTATTGGGAAAGGACCATCCGCTAATTAATTGGAATGTCATTGTCTTCCTTGCGCTTCGGTGGTTGGGTGCACAATCCCAGTCTGTGATGTTGGTCAGGTCTTGTTCCGTTTCCTGACATTGGAAAGGTGATGAAAGGTGGTCATGTATGGGAAGTAGAATACCAATGCAAGTATTGTAGCCACTGTCAGGAAGGCATCAGCATCCAAAATCCATTTGCGACAAGGACAGTAAATTGCTGAACTTGCTCGCACCCTAGTTTTCTCTGCTGTTCCCGAATGTTCTTGCAGCTCTAGCCATCTTCTTTGACATATTAGTGATGCCCACTGTGAGTGGACCCCCTCAATTTGCTCAGATTTTCTGGAACAGCGGATGGGTACACGCACGGGTGGCTTTCAAATCCCCCATTAGCAGTGTGCCAAAAGCTGAATTTCAGCAGTTTCCGCGTGGTGGGCCAACTGCCCGTGTTGCAAAAGGATCGTGAAGCTGCGATGAGCTAGGCGAGGTGTGCGCTTCTATGTGAAGGATAGTTGTAGGGGAACTCAATACCAGGAAGGGCTCCCCAGTCAGTTTGCTGCCCAGACATTTCAATTGATGAGAGGAGATGAGAAAATTCCGTGGCTGGTAATCAAGAAAATCAATTCAGCTCATGCTGGCTGACTTAGGTCTACTGACAGCAGGAGCCCCAGCCTGCTCATACAAGACTCATTCGGACGTATCCCAATAAGTGCCTCAGGCAATGTGCCCTCTGAATGTATGCCCTGATGTCAAACTCCATCAGTGTAATACACCTAAGCTATGCCTGGTCTGGCATTTGTGCCCCAAGCCGAGACTGCCAGTGCGGTTTGAGATTGACAGCATGCTGAGGAGGAGAATGTGGGGTCATCGGGGTCTCTGTGGCCACGAAGAAGCCGTTGCGTGCGGGCACCTCAGCTGCTACGCTTGCCTGCCAGCGAGTGGTAAAACAGCTCCAAGACCTCATGGTGTCACTGATCTATTGCTAATTTAGCCTTTCTGTTACACCATGCCCCAAATTCCAGTGAGATGAGAATGTGGTTGAATGTTCTTACTGGCAGCAAAAAATCGTGTTTGGGAGGGGAACGAGCTGCCATTGTGAATGGCTAGAAGCCATTGGAACGTTTGAAGCTGGCAGGGTGCAAGGTTGCGTGATGACAACTGCAAGAAAACAGGATTGATTTTACTTCGTGTTTGAAAGAGAGAAGGATTCGGCCGCAATTGTTTTTGACTTTTGCAGGGTCCCAACCTTGAGGGATTGTAGGCAAGCCTAGGCTGCACAACTTTGAACTTGGGATTCATTGTTAAAGGTATCCAACCGCCAAACGTGCCGTGGTTGGGGTAAAGATCCCACATTTGGCTTAAAGGCTTGAGCTAAGTTCACCCCGAAACTACATAATCTGTAATGTTGCATTGCATGGCCAAACGCGGCTGATTTGTGCCTGCGAAGGAATGTCCAAAACCCCACTGCATCCGACTGCTTCGCTTTGGTGAAGCGTTGCAGCCAAAATCAAAGACCTGCGCGCCTCCGAAACGAACACTGTTGCACAAAAAAAGAGATTGGTTTTCATTTGATTGCCCAAGCCTATCCGAAATATCCGAATGGCAGTGCACTAGTACAACAACAAGAACAACAACAGCAACAACAACAACAACACCTGCTGCTACTACTCTTGCTGCTGCTGCTACTACTACTACTACTACTAAAGTACGACTGTTCTCCAGTCTTGCCAAACAACATCATGTTGCTCATCTGCCGGCCTGCTCAGCTCTGCTGTAAATTGTACCGTCGGAGTTACGTCCCGAGCCAACTCGGGAGCCATTTCCGGAACCTAGTCCGGGACCCATTCCAGAACCGGATCCGGAATCTATTCCCGCACTGCGAAACCCGCGCCGACAATCGCGCCGAACACCAGACCCCGGCCGTTTTGGGAGCCAAAAGTCCAGGGCGGGAGATCCGCTCATGGAGAAAACTCAACCAGCTTTGTTGTGTGTCAAGGCACATAAGATGCATGTATATTGATGCTGGCATTTTGCAAGACCCCATTGCTTGTGAAGATCCTGTCCGAAGCCCGACCACAGCCACCATTAATCCGCACAAACCCTTCAGAGGGGCACTACCAAGCCAAAGCACTTTCAACATCTGCTCTGAACTGATCTGGGGCTTGTGGTAGATTTCGGCCGAAAGAGAAGCTTCATAAACACAATTTCATGCAAATGCCTGTAATTGTCCGGATCTTCTAGTTGTGTGAAGCGCAACGGCGCAGTTAGATCGCTATGATGGTCAGCTGTTCCTCCCAAATACTAGTTCCAAGGTGGCTCTGCAAAACTCCATACCCTCCTGCACCACGACTGTGGAGCCTGCAGCTTGGCGTCTGCTGAAATCTGCCTTAGCGCGTGCTATTCAGAGGAAATGAGGCCTTCAGTCGGAAAGGATGTACCCAAAGTGCCATTTGTTTGTTCCGCGATACATGCTACAACAAGGATCGGGCGCACATGCAATTCTGATTTTTGTGCTGCCGCTTCGTTGTGAAGCAGCATTCTGGAGGTTTGACATAAGACGTGTTTGAGCAACGATCTCCAGGTTGTCCCACTCGGGGCAGCTTGATCCAGAAATGCATGGTTCACAGGAGCTTACGTGGTCATGCCTTGTCATGCCAACTGGAGTTAGAGAGCCAAAGTGTCGTTGGAAAGCAGGACATTGTTTCCATCATGACGGCAGTGGACCTGAAGGAGACCTGCCAGAGGGGCCAGACCAGGGATTATCGAGACCCACGCAGGCTCCAAGGTACACGGCAGCGGGTGTTGAAAGCGGTGTGGTGATGACCTTTCAGTCCAGAAAAGGACCTGAATCACAAACAAATCTTACTGATGTTGTGCATGCATGAAATAATCAAGGCATTTTCCGATCATTTCCGTTGTGACACCAATTTCCATGCGTCTGGTGCTGTTTGCTGAAGCAAAAGGACCTATCTGGGATGTCCGTGTGAAGCTGAGCGTATTTTTTGCTCACTAAGCAAGCTACAGCTTGTCGAGTCCAAGCCAGTCCAACAGGTGTTGATGCACGCGGCGCGGGCTGGAAATCTGCCAGCCACAGCAGCGCTCCTGGCCGCCAAGGCAAATGGGTAGGTGCCACATGCATTGGCAAACCAAATCGTCGAACACATGTGCAGGATTTTGCTTGCATGTGCTTGCATGTACCCCTTGGTTTGCATACATGTACAATGTACAACGTACACCCACATAATTTACAAGTTTTGTACCTGCAGCCCTCACTACACTCAGCACCGTTTCAAGGGGACCTCCCAAAACTCGACACACCTTGAGGCATACGTTCATGTCTGGAGCTTATCGTCAAGCGATGGCATGGACAGCACTTGTCATGTTAAGCGGCTGCTCTGGTTCTGACACACAACTGCTGACTTGGTGACGCCTGGCATGATGAGGCCCGAGATTCAAATCTTTGCCAGGAACTGAGGAGCTGGCATTGTCAGCAGCGAAGCGAAAGCGAGAGCTGCTGTTGATTCTGCTTTTGTAATGGACCGCTGCGCCTCACAAATGCCCAAGTGCCTGCAAGGAGCCTTTCCCATTGACCCAAGCATGCTCCAGCTCAGGCACTGCCCTTCACTATGCCTCTCACGAAGGCCATGTGGAGGACTGCCAGAGCATGCGCTGGGTTGTCAATGGTGGTCATGGGTACACTCCAGCACCCCAGATATCTATCAGTCTGTGATCCTTGAATGCCTGCTGTGTGAAGATTGCATGGTTTCGCAGGAGCTGCACCCTTTTTCAATTTCTTCACTCATCGCTTATGTCACTCGCTCACTTGCAGGTTGCTGAAGCTCTGCTGGCGTCTGGAGGGAGCCCCTTCGCACGGAACTGCTTGGGAGCGAGCCCAAGAAGAAGGGCAGGGAAGGGTGTGGACATTATCGAAGAACATTGTTGTAGCACAAAAGGTTCTGCATTCTTGAGGTCACCGTGCTAAAGCACTGTAGTCAGCCAGCCAACCTGCACTGCAGGCGTCACGCCACGCGACGTGGCACAGCTCAGGTTGGGCGGAGCGTCACAAGCAGCATGTCGGGCAAACGTAACATTTTGTACGGCCATGGCACATGGGACAGCAGCTTGCACCATTGTCGTGCTTCCAGATGCGATCATTATCAATGCCACATCTAGGGATTGGGCAGATTGCAGTTTGAAGCTCTCTGAAGCCTGGTGCTGCAAGGTGGGCGACGAAAATACCTGGCCAGGGAGAAGCCTTTGAGATGGACACGCCTTCTGGCCAAGGTGACACAGTTGCAATGTGGTGAGACCTCGGGACCCATGTTTGCCAAGCTTGCTTCTCTACCTGCCAAAACTGCCCAGCGCACTCGATCGATCAAGGTGTAGAGCGCGGCAGGCGAATCCTTGAAGCTTTCAAAACCTGGCGCCGACCAGATGGCAAGAAGTGAACGGCATCTCTCCGACCTCTCCTCCGTCAACAGACCGGCGCGGCTTCGGTTTACTGCACAGAGCCCACCAAGCAGCAAGTAGAAGCAGCGTTGAAGTCCGTGCTGGCACGAACCTGGCCCAAGGGATCCGAATGGCGTGGAGAGCGACTTCCGTGCAATGACGGCTGTGCCATGCGGTCTCTGTTTTTCGGCTTGCGTCAGGGCAATCTTCGCCACGCTTCAGATTTCTTTCGCAGCATGTGGTAGGCGAGTGCCTTGCTGATCTCGCAATGTCAGCCTCAGATCTTCCAGATCACAGGCAGACTCAGAGTGATTTACAGCCACGTGGCTGCTATCGCGGACTGATGCTGATGGCCGCGACTGTGACATTCGGGAGCCTGGGTATCACAATCGCAGAACTGGAAGAGGTGAGACACCCGAAAGCGTGAGGCTAAAAGCCCGCTGTACATATGTTCAGTAGGCTGATGGTAGCGACAGCACTTTCGTACATGGAATGGGAGTACTGTACAACAATTATTTGTGTAAAGTGCAGTTTGTGGAAACAGCTGGCCACAGGGTGAGGCACAAGGCCTACGAAGAAAATATCTTTCAGCTGGGAGTGAAAACCTTGTGAATGCAAATGTGAGGCTTTTTCAATCACAGTGCCGACAAGCCACATAGGCAACGTGAAATCCATGCCAGACGTGCAGTATGAGCGGCCCTCTGTACTGATGCATTTGCGATGTGATGGGCCAGCAATCCCCAGATGATGTGGTGTCAAAGTTTTTCGAAGGTAAGATCCCTGTTCGACTTCGGCGTTGCACATACTCTTTGCGGCATGTTTCGTATCTTCTCGGCCCAAGGATCTCATGGTTCCTAGGGTTTGTGGTTTGGCAGACGCATAGACATTTCTTGGTGACTGGGAGATACTGGGAGCGTCTTTGATCCGCCTGGCAGTCAGACAGAACGCTGCCCAGCGGTGAGGAGAACTTGTTGCGCATGGACCTGTAACGGCATGTGCGGCTTCTGGATTCTCTGTATTAGGTGCTCTATCTTCACAGCTTTGGTTTGGCTGAGCGTGTCTGAGCGCGTGTACAGACCTGCGGACTCAGTCAATGAGGATACTGAGGATGGCTGGCGTGCAGATTCCTGTGTGGCATCACGCATCCTGGTTCCACACTCAAATTCGTCAGCTTCTCGCACCATCAAACTGTTTGAAGCATTCCAGCTTTCCGCTGACAATCAAGTGAGCTGGCTCATGGATGGATCCCACGTGGCAAGTGGGAGCCAAGGTGGGGTAACGTATTGGAGGTTGGCTGGCACAATCAGGGTTTAGAATTTAGTGTGTGGAAGTGATTGTGTCCATTGGGTTGGTAGTTGTTGGGACCTTTCGCATACATGATCAGGTTTGATCCCGAGCACGGCTGGCAAGATGTGTTATACCTGGAGGCAGCATGGCTGGGCTTTTCAGAAGATGGACAACACATGGCCGTCATAGGAGAAGGCAATCGTGTTTATATGTGGAACATGAGTAAAGGCGCTGAGGTGAGGGAGTACCAGGTGATGCCTGGTTTGGTGGCCAATGGATTGGGTGCCACAGCCGTGTGGTCTCCCGACGGGCAACAGTTCGCCTACTATAGTGACTACATGTATGATACATTGCTTTGGCATCGGAATATCTCAGGTTTATGGGAAACATACCAGGTCCTGGAAGAGGTGGACTCCATTTGCTGGAGCTTGGATGGAAGACTCCTTGCAACGACACTTTACGACGCTGTAATCCTTTGGACCCGTAAGGATGGCCAGTACCACCAGAGACAGGTCCTGAATGTAACCAACCAGTCTAAGTGCGACCCGCTTGCTTTCTCACCTGATGGAATGTACCTCGCCGGCTTGGTGAGTTATATAAACAACACGAGGGCGCTCCATGTTTGGCACCAGCTCAACGGCGCGTGGTCAGGGAGTTGGGTCTTGATGCTCTCAGTGGAACGTTCGGCTGTTTTCAAGTGGCATCCTGATAGCCAGCGGCTGGCCATTTCTACAGACGGGCTCCCCAGCTGAAGTGTTTCATGGGAAGACACATTCAAAAGCCAACTTAGTGTTGGATCTTGATTAGCGTGGGGAGACACCCCCACCATCCCCGCCCCCAACCAAAAAGGGGAACATCTATAACACAAAATCATCAAAGTGAAGTGGGAGTCCGGAGGATCCTATGGCTCTTCTTGAAATTAATAAGAGAAAGTAGATCCTTCGGCTTTTGATTGAATTCGCAAGGACCTGTCATTTTAGCTTTCAAGAGAATAGGAAGGGCAGGGTCTCGACCTTGGTGTTAAAAGGCCTGGCCTTGAACGCCCATTAAAAAGCAGGTGCAGCCTGATGAAAGTCATAGAAAATTTATCTGAAAAATTGGAATCAACTAGAAATCGAAGTAAAAACCAATTGCAATGGCCTCGCAATTAACCCGGCCACATTTACGCCCCCCAATCTTTTATATTGTTGAGCATCAGGGGTCTGCTCGGCTACGCCTTTGGAATTTGATTGCCTAGCCTGTTCAAATAAGCAGCTTAAGAAGAAATCTTTGGTTTTGGTGGCATCAGAGTCCATTCCACAGGTAATTGAGCCTGGCCCGTTGTTTAAAGCCCAGGCCTTTTAAATCTAATAGTTTTTTGATCCGACAATTAACCCGGCCAACAAACCTTTTCATATTGACCCCCAAATCATTTCTGTTCTTGAGGATCAGGGGCTTTGCTGGACTCCCCCTTTGGAATTTGATTGCCTAGCCTGTTCGACTGCAGGTCTTTAATAGATGGATTGATTTTGGTGGCATCAAACTCCAGATTCCACAGGTAATAGAGCCTGTCCTTTTCACGTAAAGGCCTGGCTTCAAAACCAAAAGCATTTTGGCCTCATCAAAACCTGGGGCACTCCCCCCCCAATCGAGTAGGGCGAGCCATACACAATCCTCAGATGGCTGAACTGGCTGTTTTCTTAGTATACTCTGGCAGGCCCATCCGCATTTGGCAGATGACGACACCCAGTGAGTGGAAACCCACGCAGATCCTGACAAGCGGGGGTTACAACGACCCCCCGGTGGAGACAATTTCATGGTCCCGGGATGGCCAGCACCTAATAGCTGAAGATGACAGCGCACTGCGAGTTTGGAGCATTTTTAGAACGGGCGGATGGCAGACGAATCGCAGCTTGCAGCTTCTAGCAGATCAGGGGAGGGTGAGGTGGTCTCAGTGGCGCCTTGCTGCAAATGGAACAGCTGCCATAAGGAGCCGACATTCATCGCAAGGAGAAGTACAGCACTGGAGCATGGGCGTCAGCAGCGCCGGAGTCCACTCAGTGAAGCGAAATGAGAAAATCTTTGGTCACGGCGTCTCCTGCAGCGGCCTGCGGCTACTCACAGCAACACGGGCTTCATTCCAGATGTGGCAGTTGAACTCCACTATAGGAGCAGCAGGCCAGTGGCAGCCAGAGGGCCGAGCTCTTAAAATTGTTTGCAACTACGGAAACGGCTTCCTTCCAATTCAGTGGTCTGCAGACGACTCACATGTTGCAATTGGATGCACGACTCGGCTTTTTGTGTGGAAGCCCACGGCACGCAAAAAGGAGTTCGAGAAGCTACAAGTGCAAGGTCTTCACCGCGGTAAGGCGGTCATTGCCTGCCTTGCTTGGTCACCAGACTCCAGTCGTATTGCCTTCGGCTTGGATGGTGCAGTGGGCGTTTGGCAGCGGAAAAGCAACGAAAAGCTGAGGGAGCTCCGAGGCCACGATGATTTCGTTTGCAGCCTGGCCTGGTCTCCTGATGGCCAACTCCTCGCAAGTGCCAGCCGGGACAGCATCAGAGTCTGGAGTTGGAACATGACTGGTGGCAGCTTCCAGCAGCAGGCTTGGTTCCAGGTCACACAATGCTCGAACTCAAGCGGCTACAGAATTTCGCGGTGTGATTCAAGCCCCAAAATCTCCTGGGCCGGTGACAGCAGCTACCTCGTGACTTCAGCCTGCGACACTGCTCTGCGGTTTCATGATGCAAGGGCTGGCTTCCGGGTGGAGTTCAGGCTGCCGATGGAAGGGGAAGTTCAGGATGTGGAATGGTCTCCTGATTTGTCTAAGCTGCATGTCATATTACAAGGCAGCCGCAGCTATAAATTCAAATCGTTCTCTTTGCCTCCCAGCGGCTCTATTCTCGCAGCCTTGGGGTTTCACTTCCCGACGGCTGCGCCCGGGGATTGGACGACCCAGCTGTGCTCCTCACCGCAGGTGCGCTGCAGCAAAACCCCCGGCCGGTATGACCTCCACCTCTCGCTGAGCGCTGCACAGCTCGAGTGGGATTCGCTGGTTTGTGGTGTTAGCAGCCGGCGTGTCGGTGCGGATTGGGTTTACATCAAGAGCCTGGAGATCCACAACTGGTCTGCAGCTTTGGAAGTGCTTGGACTGCCCCAGTCTTGCACAAGGCTTTGCGAGCTGCTCTCCGAGTTCATGCATTTGGAGACACTTCTCCTGCAGGGGCCTTTGGTGCGTGGGTTTTGGATGTGTGGGCTCTTGACTCCTACGTTAAAGCACCCAAGCTGACAATTTGCAGCCTTTCCATGATCCTTATCTTCCCTGCTTGAGGCCCTGATTGTAAACGCAAAGCCCAGTGCAGGCAGCTCACCATCGCCAACGCTGCGCAGATGCAGATCCCAGCAGCTGGACTCCAGATACTCCTCGAGGCGGCCCCAAGACTTGAAACCCTGAACTTTTCTGGTACGCCAGTGCCCTTCCTGGATGGGATGCCTCCTCTCACTTTGCAGCGGGCGATCTTTCGGAACTCAGGCGTGCAGGTGGGGAGCTTGATAAAGCTAGGCACAGAAGCGATAGCACACGCAGTAAGCAGGTTTCTTGAGGATGCTTAGAGTGAGACTGCTGAATGTGGGTGGAGTCCAGGAGATCAGACTGCCCAGAAGCGGTGAATCCTCCTGGTGGTCTTCTGCCAGAGAGATTGATCTCCGTGGGAGTTCCCAGCTTTTGCTCCCATTCCCAGTTCTACATGAAGGCCACTGCCAGGCCTTCTCCAGAAGAGCGTGCAGCCATTTGATCCCGCAGCCTTGTAGCAACTGTCCCGGCACAGGACTTGCCGATTGACCAGGAGAAGCTGGCCCTCTGAGTCTTGGACGGAAATCAGCTTTTGGATGGGTTCTTTCACTGATTTGCAGAGCATGAAGTCCCAATGTTCCTTCTGCAGATGAGGTCTTGAAATCGTCAGCTTGCCGAGCTTGGAGGGTGCTGTTGCGGAGGGCATTCGCTTGCAAGCATTCTTGAAGGACGATCTGCCTCGACCGTTGCATTCGATGTGTGGTCTGACATACATTTTGCCTGCATTCGATCACAGGACAGAAACGCCTCCACTGCTGGTGCAACGCTTTTGCTCGACCACTCCCGCGTCTGCCACCCTGGCTACTTGGCACTCGCAGGCTGTAGGCATTTGAGGTAGGGGTTGTGTTTTTGTTTTGCTTAGCACAGGTTGGTGAGCGCAAATAGGGTGTCCTCTCGCGACAAAATTCTTATTCCGGGAAGCGGCCGCATCTTAGAGAGCATCGGTGTTGGGCTTCCCCTATCGGTAAACAGGGTTGGCGTGAAATTCTGTAAGCCATGGCCGCAAGACTAGTTCCTTGCATGGAGATTAACGCTTGTGGCTCGTGCTTGTGAGGGGGCTGGCAGCTCTTACTGGAAGCTGAAGCGTTGTGACGGATGGCTTAGGTCAAGTGTGGCGTCTGGGTTCTGATGGTACTGGATCATGCCAGAGGCACCGCTTGTAGATGTTGGCAGCAAGTCTTGGAGCTTGGAAGTGTGGCCTGGCGTACATGATGGCCTAAGGTGCCCCAAGGGCCATTTCAACGTCAACTTCTCCGTGAGCCATCTCTTTGACTGCACGAGGTGTGAGACTAATGAAATTACTTTGTCCAGCAGCCATCTTTCTTCCTCTGACGATTGCATCTGCGACACAGGCCGGTTGGGAAGAAGAACAATCATCCACGCAGTTTTGTCACGATGCTATTGCGATGCGCAGGTTATGTGATGGTGCCAAAAGATGGCTGCCGAGCTTGCAGTGAAGTTGATGGTGGACAGAACTTCAACTGTTCAGCACCAGGCCGAGTGCCCTCTGAGATTCTGCAATCAGTTCGCTGAGCAGCATAGGTCTGTGCCTCTCTCCACTGGCGATGTCAAACTGCCTGTGCCAGGCCTCAGGCTGGACACCGCACCTGTGAAGGACCATGACTCTCACTGCCGTTGTCACAGCCACTAGCACATTTGCTTCGCAAAGTTTGCAGCTCCCAGGATGGCTATTGGCGAGATGAAGCCCATCCGGGAGTCCCGCTGAAGTGTGCCGTGGGCAGACAGCAGAGTGGCTGCATGAGCGCTTCGCCAGGCGCGAAGCACCAACTTCATGATGCCCCTGTAAGGGATGGTAGCCCTTGATTCGGGCATCGCCCGAAAACCCCATGTGGAAGTTTTCTATAAAACGACCACGGCTGGCTTAAAAGGCTTTCCGCGAAAGGTCGCGATGGTGCTCGCAAAAGAAATTTTGGATTTTGCGTAAGAAGCATCGTAAGCTATAGCTCCTCTACTTAATTCTAGAAAACATCTTCTTGCAGTCCACAGGCATGCTTCCGGGCATGCTCACATGTGAAAGGGTAGCAAGTCTCTCTGAGGCACAGGCTCAGCCTCAGAATTCTTACCTGAAAATCTGCTAAAGATCTGCGAAAGATCCGCGAAAGGTCGGGTAGGCCAAGCAAGCCCCCAGCAAACCATGGGAGGCGACATAGCTTCTGCTTTGCGGTCTTACAGGTTCGGTTTTGGAGTTGAGGGTATGGGTCAAGAGTT
>CAJNIZ010015558.1:102982-132252 GCA_905231905.1 Symbiodinium pilosum
AGGCATTTTTATATAAAACGACCACGGATAGCTTAAAAAACCTTCCGCGAAAGGTGGCGATGGTGCGCGCGAAAGGAACTTTTGGATTTCACGAAAGGAGCATCGTAAGCTATAATTCCTTTAATTACTCAAATATGCTTCTGCGAAAGCTCGCGATGGGGCGCGCGAAAGATGCGCGAAAAGGAACTTTGGATTTCCACGAAGAGGTTATCTTGTTATGAAATAATATTGAGCAACGCCCATATAGATATTATGACGACGAGTCTCTTGGCTGGGGGTCAGCTTCTCCCCAGCAAGGGGATCTGGAAATTCACGCTACGCTAAATAAATCTGATCTAAATAAATTTATGTTCATTTTCGTAAGATTGGAATTATGCGCGACAAATTAAATTCTGATCTTGCATATGAAAAATATCGGCATTACATATTTGACTAATGCTAGATTTATTATGACTTCGGGATTTGAATGGTTGGGAGAAGGATCTAGGGATAAATCTGAAATCTTAAAGATTTCTAAGTTCTGATTCTAATTTAGCCGGTTTTATAATAAAAAATCGATTTGAGTATATAGATTATAAGATATATAAATAAATTGAATTCAATAAGGATATTTAATTTATAACATTTATCTACTCGTTTTACAATATTTTTAAAAATGCTTTTTAGTGATTTTAAAATCTTGAAAATTTAAGAATTTTTCGGAAAAATTGAAGGCTCTAAAATTTCTACGAGATTTTTGGAGAAGGTAGTACGACTAAAAATCTCGGAAATTTTTGGGGGCGCATTTTTGCATTCTGGAATGAATTTTTATTTAGTCGTTCGGTGGAATATATAGATTTTGGATGGAGATTTAAGATTCTTGAATATTTATAGAGACCCGCTCTATCTATTTATAGAGATTCAAATATTTCTCTGAGCTGCCGTATAGATAGTCTAAGATGGCAAGAACGGCTTATTAGATCCGGAAGTTTGTGCGATCGAAGGGGCGCATAATTAAAGATATTTATAAGATTTCGAATTATGATATCTCTCGTTTTGGTTTCGTTCGCAACATTTTCAAATAATATATAGAGAAATATTCAATAGATCTATGAAGAAAATTTAGTTCTTCATAATTAGAAGAGGGATCTTCCGAGGGAAAAAGGAAGAAATCTCGCTATTCAAGATTTCCAATCTTCCCATTCATTTGAGAAAAAGAATCATCAAAAGATACGATATCCGCATTCCAGTCGTGAAACCCCGCCGCCGCCCGCCACGAATTGGACGGGAAAGAAGATGCCGAAAGAAGGAAAAACAATAACGCATTAGCAGATCTTCAAACGAAATAAAGAAGCAGGGAGAAAATAGGATATTCTATTTCCAATCATCTATTCGCTTCAGGGCCCGTCCCCTCAGATTCAGAATCATCATATCTTGCGCATAGGATCCTATCAGCAATTTCAATGATCATCCTCCCTCAGAATATATTTGTAGGAATTGAATAGAACGATCATGGATTTTGGACGGGCTCTGGTTTTGGTCTCTAGCCCGCTGCAAGCAATATATCTATATTTCTGAATTATGAAGGAAATATATTATTTCAATATCTGATAGATAGATCTAATCTTTCGATGCAAATTATCATCAATAACTCGGCAGCGAAAATAGAAGACGATCTCCCTCCGATTCCAGGTCTCCAGAATGGTCAAAAATCAAGGATTCAAATCCTATATCCTGGGAATGACATCTTTGGACCATCTCACGATCTCTAGATTTACATTCCGCCTGAGATTTAGTAGCTGATAAACTACCCTGCCCCAAGTTAGACGACCGGAAAGGCGAGATAATTGAGATATCAAGCGTAATCCTCGGCATCAGATCCCAAATAGATTATCTGCAGAGAGCTATAGGGATCGTTAAATCATCTGCAGGGCACTGATCTGGCGAATCCGGCAAGAGATGATTGGATTCCAATCTGCAATGAAGGTTTCCCTCCTGCAGAATTCTATAGATTTCATTACGAATCATATTATGAAAGATTGATTTTCTCCTAAATATATGATACCCAAATATATGATATCCAAAGGAATCTTGAGATTGGGGAGATCGTAGAGATGCCGTATCGCCTTCGAAAATTTATCTGCCAAGCCGCATAAAAAGAATATCGTAGAATGCAGCGTTAGATAACCAAATATCAAAAGCGTGATTCGGAGCAGCCCGAACCCATCCATCCGCCCAAGGAGCGGCAAAAGTTTGAAAGACCCTTTTTTGGAGATCAGAAAGAAGGTCACTAGTAGCCCTACGAAAGGAGAGCCTCATAATTTCCATCAAATTCTTTTATTTAGATCTGAAGTCCGGATTCTCTAGGCGGCATCTCGATGGCACGTGCAGATTCGGGATAGATCTATAAAAATTTTTCCGAATCTATATATATCATTCGCGGTCTTATTTTCTCAAATATATATTTTTTAATATTAGAGATAACGAATCAATTCTGATTTTTTATATTTCTAAAATTCAAATTAAAATTTGAAAGAATGAATAGATAGATAAAGAGATTTAGATATCGTATATTCCAAAAAAATCAGAAATTCGATAGAAGATAAATATTAGAATCGAAAATTTCTATAAATCTATAGGCAAATTTATAGAATGATATATCGTTAATTTATTAGATTATGAGAAATATAGAGAGATTCATCGATTAATCTCTTGATTATCATAGAATATCTATTTATTAGAAAGCGATCTGGAATAGAAATCTAAAATCATAGTCAATATACTTTGAGCTATCTATATAATTTGAATATATCGCCTCCGTAATATGATCGCGAAAAATTGATGATTCTTTTTAATCGAGACCGTCCCAGATTCTGCCCTATAATTGAAATCGATGAAAGTATTAATCTCGGAGGCAATCTTGAAATTAATATTCTATTTCATATGAATATTCTTATTCAAATCGAATGAAAATCTTAGCATATCTATGAGAAATCGTATTCAAAAATAATATTAAAATTTGAATTTCGGATAAAATTGAATAATTTATTGAAATTAGATTTCCTGATTATCACGATTTTATATATAATCTCATAATATAATCCGTAGATTGTCGTATAAGAGATAAAGACGTACGATATTGGGATCCAAGCCATTCAAAAAAAAACCGCCGCCGCCCGCCGAACGCCCAGGGACCCAGCATCCCATGGCAACAAGAAGAAAAAACGACGATAATATACGAGGAATAAATCAATGAAATCTCCATCCTAAGGATTCCCTGAATTAATGCGTCATCTATCGCCTCCAGCCTGCGCTGGGGCGCAGCGTGACGCTTAGCTATCAAGGGCAAAAAATGGGGGCATTCCGAGAAGAATTTTAATCGAAAAAGAATCCCAGGGAGAAAGAGTAATGATTTCTTTGATTGCCCGCTTATCTATATATGAGGCAATATATATTATAATATTGGAGGATAATCGAGATTCTTTCCTAAAATAGGAATCGAATATATCCAATTTGGCGGCCAATCGGACCATCGATTCTCTTGCGCAACGAATCCAGAATTCTCGGAATCCTCTTCATTCATATCCCCTGCATGATCAAAAATTTAGGGATTCAAATCCAATCCCTTATTCCTGATTTCGAATATGGTTGGTCTGATTGAATCTTTTGGTAGCAATATGATCTTCCATGATCAAATTTCCTCTCGTCATCCGAAATGGGAAAAGAATAATAAAATCAATAGCAATCCCAGGGAGAAAATATCATGATGATTGACGATATAGTGCCGAAGGAATCATAAGAAGATCAGCGGGTCTCCTATCGGATTCATCGGGAAGAAATCCCAAAGATTCGATTTTCAAACTAAGTCCCCCTCCCGATAAAAAGCGGAAAACCTCATCACGGATATAATTATAGAATCTCGTTCGTTTTCCCAATCATGATAGAGATTCATCAATGATGATCATATTGATCCGAAATCTGAGGATATTGCAAATACGCCTCATCTATATCAAAGAATGGCAAGCCAATTCGTATAGATAATGAATTCGAAAATATAATCTTGGAAAGAGAATTATCAAATATGGGGTTGGAGACGAAATAGATCTTTCTATCAATCCAATATTCCGTATAATATCGAAGGCGCAATTGATCCTGGGAAATCAAATTTCTCTGAAAATCTCGATGAGATATATCTTCGGCCTGGGATACGAGATCTTTCTGCCGAAATTTAGTCTGGGAATTCTGAAAATCAGCCTGTCAAATCGGGAATAAAATTTGTAATCGCTCAATTGCCACAATCTATCCTAAGGTCGAATGGCGCGGAAGAGAGGGAATTAAGATTTGGGTAATTCCTGAATGAAATGAGAAATTACGAGATAGGAGATATCAATTCGATAATATTTTTATATCCCCAACGAAATTATTTTCAATTTCAAATCCTAAGCCTCCTATTTTGGGAGGAAGATTTGAAGATTTGTCTGTCGCCAGGATTGCTCTGGAAGTGATCGACCGATTATCGTCTCGAAAATTTGACGATAACGTTTATCATGCCGCTCCAATAAAGGCTCGAGGAATTGACGGGGAATCATTCTAGCAAGATATTATAATTGAAAAATCCAATATATTATTCTAAGAGATGAAAACCCGTATATTTATTCTTCAAATCCTCAATCATTCGAAAGGATAATTTATAATATTCTTTCCTAATATCATAGAATTCATTCATGAATATCTATTGCCCTGATATCGGCGTTTTCAATATCTGAATATCATAATCCGTCCTAATCTGAAGTTCAAATTTCTGGAATCCCGACAGATCCCCTCTGAAATGATCCCTCGAAAGGAGATAAATAATATATTGGGAAAGATCGTAGTTCAATCTAAATTTCGTTACTAATCTAATGATAATATCCTGAATTCTCCTTCCGCAGAAATCATCGTCCGTATATTCCAATTGGAATGGAAGAATTATTCCGGTTACAATAGCGGCTTCCTCTGCGTGACGCTTACGGACCAAATTAAAGAAAATTATCATCATCGGGCATCCCTGGCGCCCTCTTGCGATGGCATATGATGACCCTTCATAAAATCAGATGGGAAATTGATTCATAATATTACGTAGCAAAACGAAAAGAGGCGGGGGGATATATTGCCGATATTCCTCTAAAAAGATTGATAATAGAGCCGTATTGAAAATATTATTGATATCCTTCTGCAAGAGGATCATATCTTCCTTTCCTTTATTCTGGAGAATCTAATCTCTTGCGGAATGAACGAGAATATGAGAAATTGATCTTATCATAAATGATTCTAATTTTTCAAATTAATATAAAAATATTCAAATATTTATTTATATTTTAGTGAATTCATAAATTTATATATATATATTCAATATATTTTCTTTCAAATCTTAGATCATATTAGATTCAAATTAATATGATTCAGATTCTTTCTTCTATAAGATCTTATTTTTCTGATATAATAATATATTTCTTAAAATAGAAAAGATGTATAATTCTGCTAAGGTCTATTCTGGACGATTATATAATTTCATTAATATCTAATATGAAATTTTATATTATGAAATTCTGAACCTTTAAAATTCATATATATTCTTTTCAATTTCTAAAAATTCTAGACGATTCTCCGAATGAATTTTATTCCGAACTTCCAAAATATATTCGAGAAGGAAATGAAAGATTTTTCTAAATTTCAGAATCTATATTCTATTTATTGAATTTCTCTTCATAATCAAATCTATTTCTAGAATATCGACAAAATATCTTTCCAGAATTATAAGATTAGATCTTTTATCTATTAAAGATGATATTAATAATCTGAGAATCTATAAATTCAGATTAATCAAATTCATATATTAATTCTATCAGCCGCCTAAATTTCTATAAAAATTGGAAGAATTTATATAAATTCAAAAGATCTAGAATTTTCAATTAATACATCCTATATTATTAAATCTATGAATTTATATAAATCAGATATTAATAGAACTATGAAATTATGAATTCTATCAAATTCACGAAAATCGTCAATTGAAGAAAATGAATTCTATATAGATATTTATTTTCCGGAAAATCATGAGATCTATGAATATCTATACGAAAATAAATCCAAGAAATATCTCAATAATATAATTTGATTATTTAGAATCATTTCATTCGCGCGGATTCTAATTTTTCCGATTCCGTATGAAAATACCTCCTGCGGATTCCTTAGGAGATTCTAAATCGTCGGAGATTTGAGAATCCTTCGGAAAATTAGAACGTAGGGAGAAAAAATTTGCGGACGACCGTTCCTGACCCAAGCTGAAAGATTTTTTAGATCTCCGCCCCGGATCTATATATTCCGCCGAATTGCCGCGCAACTAGCCAAAGAGAAAGATATATTTCGAAATCTCGAGAGATTTCTGGTCTTTCAATCCCCGTATCCGGTCCGTTTTTTCCGCCTCATTTATCTTTCTTAGATTATCTGCGTGACGATTCGGCAGCAGAACGCATGAATTTTCCATATGCGAATTTCCGTACGCATAAATACGGCCAGAATATAAATTCTGAAATATCTTATCGATTCTATACGCTCTCCCGATCATCTAAATAGATAGCAAAAGAAATATAAATCACGCGGAAGATTGCTCCGGCGGCAAGGCCTGCGCGGAGAGAGATATATATATAGATCCGACGGAAAATCAAAATCTTTTAATATTTATTGGTTGGCCATATCTATCTATAGAGATTTATACGCTCTCCCGCATAGCCGCGCAAATGAGCCAAAAGAGATAAATGAAAGGAAATATCAAATCGAATGCGGAGAAGGCCGCAAATGAAAATCTCCGGAGATTCCGAAATATCTTTTTCTATTTTTTTCATATGTAGCGACTCGATAGAACGTTAAAGCGCTAGGGCAACGATCTAAAATCTTTCAGAAAATATAGATCAATCATATTTATCTTATTTTCTCTTCTATTAATATGAGAGCCTATGCAAATTACGAGGAATAAGTATTCTCTTTGAAGAATAAATTGTATCTTAAGATATTCTTGTTGACTCTTATTATTCAGATAATTATATGGATTACGCGGCAATCTTATCCTATATATATATCTTGAAAAATTTAGAAATTATAGAAATTACGTAGATAAAATAATATATATACAATAATATAAAATTTAACGAATTATATATGCGAATCAATACGAATATTCTTTCAATTTCACGACTATATTCCATATTCATATTTTATCAGATCATATATATTCATTATTTTTCTGATTTTCTATTAATATCAATATTCTAAATCAAAATTTCTCTATTATTACGAATAATAAATTCTAGATATTTTTCTTTTTAAAATCTTCCGTATCTTTAGAGAGAGCCCGTAAAAAAGAATTCAAAAAAGAATTTCAAAATTATCTTCGATATATATATTATAATCCTATTCGATTCTATAAATTCATCTATCTTTATAAATATTCTATCTAAACAACCTAATTTTTATTACCATAATCCGCCGCCCTTATAAATATATACGTTCACGGGTAATTAATATTTATTTCCTATCGATATAAATCAAATAATATCATATATTCCAAGTAGAATATATAATATCAGATCCTCTTTAAGAAGATTTCAAATCAGAGACCCTCAATACAGCCTCTAATATTCTTAAAAGTATAAAAGCTTTCGAGATCATAGAAAAAGAGATTATAATTTCTTTTTATTTCTATATGAACCAAAATTGAGATCCAATCTCTCGTAATCGCGACCGACCGCTACACTCCCGACAGCCCAATTGCCGCGACCGCAACGGACCGACGGACCGCCCGCCTCCTCCCCCTATACCGTCGCGGCATTTCCCGACCGCCACCTATCGGTCCCGCCGACTCCACCGCCATCACAACCAATCGCCAATGGCACCGCTACCGATCGCCGCCGCCACCGCCACGGCCCCCAGCACCTACGTGCCGGCACGGTTCGAAATATTGAATTGCGATTTTGAACCGAGAATTCGCAGCGAAGCTGCCTTCTCTGAATGCATCGGCCCCCCCCCGCTCCACCGCCACCTACCGCGACCGACCGCCACCCACCACCGCCTACCCCGACCCTGCACCCCGTCCCCACCGCCCCCGCCGCCGCCGCGACCGCGACCGCGACCGCCATGTATTTTTGTCGATTATCGCCGAGCTAGCAATACACGGCTGGCTAGCTGATTGTTTCTACAGAGGACACGCGGCTTCATGCTTAGTCGGGACTAGTCTTCCAAAATATCCCGGATAATTCGAAGGTCGCGACCTACGAAATATCCCGGATATCTTGGAAAAACGGTCTCCAAAAAATCCAAGATATTTTGGAAAAATGATCCGGGCGCTCTACGAAGAGGCGGACGCCTCATAAGCTTATCATATTTGGTAGGGACCCATCTTCCAAAAATTCGGGATATTTTGGAAGACCGGTCTAATAAAGCGTGCACAGACGGAAGATGGAGGAAGCCCGCCACATTTTATAGAGTAAATATATCATCCAAATAAGCTTCTCCAGATAAACCAATAAACCTATATGATATGATATTTACGCCCTTTACGTGAGCAATCCTAAATTATCACTTCTATCATCACCCTTCTACGATCATCAAATACAACTTAGACGCCATACCTATTTTTGTATTAGGCGTCTGAGTGCGGCGAGCGGCTGCGTATCTGCCCTTGCCTTTGCGCCCGGGGCTCCTGCAATAGCCGTTTGATGAAGTAATCCGAGATTGCTTTTCTATTCCGTTCACACACTCTCTGTGTCTGGTTATCCTTCCCTTCAACTTCTTCTTCTTCTTCTTCTTGGTCCGATCGCTCTTTTCTTTCTTTCGTTTGGGTGTTGAGATGAGCCTTGTTGGCCGTCCCTGGGACACTCCCGTCCGCTCTCCCTAGCTATTCCTTCTTGTTCAGGCGACGGCACATGCCATCCCCCCCCCTGCACGTGATGCGTGCCGCAATACTGTCGAGAGCGGTTGCTGCCATGCGCTGAACCGCTTTTAGCTTTCCTGCGCATGGGTTGCCTTTTTTGATTGCATGTCGACAGCCGAAACAACCACTGGCTCGAACCCCTCTCTCGCTGCATGTGGAAGACCGAATGCAGCTGCCCAAGTCCTTTTTTGAAGTGGCCGTGCTTTGCTTTTGACTTGTCGTCCGCTTCTTTGACCGTTCACGGCTTTTGACTTCCATGCTTTGGACCTTCAGGCATTTTGGTCTGCATTACGCAGTCAAGACATCCATGTCAACATCATGTCGAACAACAGCCATGACACTCAGATTCAGAAGCTGCACTGTTGGGCATTACTACCTCCGTTCGTACTTGCAGCTTGCTGGCGGCACCTCAACATTGGTATCAAACGAGACAGCGCGCTTTTTGCCTGAGCCTGAGACAAATGAGAGCGTACCCTCATCATTTCTCACATACTCAAACATGCAGGTTGCCCGTGCAGTCTTGGACAGCTTCCTGCGCAAGTGTGTGCTCAACTTAGCAGGGCACGGCTGTTCAAAGGAAGCACACAAACTTGCAAAACTCACCTCAAACTGACACGGGCAATTTCAGTCCAATTATCAACGCAGATTCACAACTTCTATTTGAAGAAATGAACAAACATGAGGTAGCTTCATAACAAGGCCACTCGCGATCAAGACTGCGACTGTACACCCAAGAAATACGATTCTTACCACCAGAAGCTCCAAAAACTGCAAGTAGGTCTTTGCCAGGCTGCTGGACTTCCGAGGCTCTTTGTCCTGGGGCTCATCAGGGGAACGCCCTCGTGAGCGAGCAGCCTCAGGCTTGGACCTGGGAGATTTGCTTCTTCAGGCAGTAACCATGATCTTAGACATTTATACGTTTTGCGAAATCTGGATCTTGGGACTCGGCTGACTCCGTCGATTGCTTTCCTGGTGGCTTTCTTCTTTGATGTGCAGAATGCTCGATCTCGTGGAAGTAGATTCCTCGGCCGTGGTGCCTGAGCTAAGCAGCAAGTGGCAAGCAGCGCTTGGCGACAGTGCCATGGCAAGACAGGAACCTGCTGGCACCGAGGCCTTTGCTCTCAGTGGATAACCGGTGGCGATGTCCTGCAGCCAGACCAACTCAATAAATGTCGGTTGAACCAAGTGGGCCTCTGCTCACAAGAGCTCATGTATAAAGGCGCTATTCACGACCTCGCACAGCCCTCAACATAGATGGCATCTGGCAGAAACTCAACACCAGAACCCAGCATGTAGGACCTAGGACTTTCAACTGGCTGCCTGCGTCCCGGACATAAAACAGCCACAGTCGCGGTTGTACCAATAGCAAAAAAAACTCAGCGCTGGTTGCACTTCTGACATGAAAAGGCCAAGCAGAATCTCGCCACATCAGATGTTTCCGGTATACATAGCTACAATATTCTGGCTGCACGCATGGACCAATAGAAGGCTGTTGAGATGAACCTCGCATGGTCATCCTATTGGACAACCATTTGTCCTGACGCGGCCAGCAGCTCTGCCTGGACGCGTATGCCCTTGGCAGAGTGGTCCGAGTCATCAGAGGACATCCTTGGCATATGCACAGCCGTTAATCGCGCACACTCGTCACTCGTCATCTTTGCACACCGCATAATATAAGTATGAGCATGATTTAACACTGCCTCTCCCCGTGCTGCCTGACAGCACATCTGGTATACAAGCAGCTAGAGTCCTCTATCGCTTATCTCAGCGCAGGCGCGGCATTCTGGAAAGCCAAGATCGCTTCCCAAGTTTCACGAGCACACTAAATGCCACTTAGGTTCTGTCTGCTACCTCCAACATGTTCTTGAGGGATCTTTGACAGCTGAGCATAGCACAGAGATGCCTCCCAAAAATGAGCATTTGGAGAAAGTCGTAGGCTGGCAAAGCAGAGCTGGTTTCTGCACTGGCTGGCAACAAGTTTCGGCGAGGCCTTGTCCACTTTGCCGCCTGACCGTGGTAGCACAGACCAGTCTTCCGCAGAAAGGTCAGCACCGCCATCGTCCGTGCTCCCGCTGGAGACATTGACTGGCAATACTGGCACTTTAGCCTGAAGAGAATGAAATAGCTTTCAACAATGCCAACAGTCACCGCACTTGACATCAGCCATCAAAACGCGCGGTATCAGTCAGCCTGCCCTCTGTATGTCACGTGGAGACGCCCTTTTGTTGTTGCACCAAGCTAGTAATTCCCTGGAAAATGATTTGATAGCTTCTTGTTTGCGGCCTCTCGCTCACGCCGGCGGGACGGCCGCCGACGTGATGAGCCTCGCCGCACCTGCCGTTGATAATCCCAGTAGCAGTCAGGCTTTCCTTGGCAAAATGTCTCAGGTAGGCAGACTTGTCTCCGCATTCTCACGAAGTTCATTGGAGCTCTTTGTCGAGGCTGTATCTGAAGCGCAGTGCCTAGATTTATGGTGTCGGACAGCTGCAGGAATCCTCTGAAAACAAGGAAAATAATTGTGAACAATAAGAAATGTTAAAAATGTAATCCAAAACTGTGAAAAATGTGAAGCATTGTTTTGATTGTCCATTCTTCACATGTTTTGCGATCACATGTTTCGCCATTTTTCGGTGGGTTTACACATTTGGGGTCCCCGCAAATTGGAAGGGTTTGGACAGATCTGGGGAGGTGGCCGTTTTTCACATTTTCAACATGTCATTTCACATTTCTTTGTCGGAATCATGTCACTTTGTAGGAGCCGGCACCATACGTCTGGATGACAAGCCCCTGCGCAAGTGAGCCTCCTCTTGGCTCTCGCTGCCTTGGGCCGGCACTGCAGATTCCTGCAAGGAGGGGCAGCACAAAAGGGCTGGTATGCAGTCTGAACAAATGACAAAAACACGCCACAGTTACATGATGTTGTTTTCCTGCCACGAGTACTAGACTTTACTTGAGACCAAGAAAGCACTCCTGGACATGGCTGGGGAGATGCACCCCAAGTGTCTTCTGAAGGCACCAACTCAAGAGGTCTTTGAATAGCTGGTCGGATTGTTCACCTTAAGCTACATCTTGAAAGTCTGAAGGTCCACAGAAATCGCTCACAACCTGGAAGAGCTACAAGACTCTTGACTATAACAGCCTGTCTCCTGGCTGCACCACTGTCTCCATCAAATGCATGGTAAAACTCTCATGCAGGCCTGTTCCCTCTGTCGCCGGCGGAAGTCAGACAGGCTGCCTGCAGAGCGATGCCAGAGTGTTGCAGCCAGATCTCCCTGTTAAAATAGCTACAAAGTACGATGACGTCTTCCCTTGCCACTTTCTTCGCGACGCGTTGCAAGCTGCTTCCCTTCCACTCCCACAAGTCGTAGCGGCACAAGAGCTGCTGTGCTAGTCTCAACATGCATAGTTATCTCAGCTCTAGAGCGCAAGCTTGCAAAGGCCATGCGGCCAGGCAGCTGATAGACGGCACCGCAGCGACCTCCTCGTAGTAATAATTTACCTCGTTACCGCTTCCACACTCCATCCTGCCCCATGAGATTTCCACGCCATCATGCCAAGGAGCTCCAACAGGAACGCAGACTCCAACGATGAGCCCAACCGTGAGCACTAGGGCCAGCCACATGAAGAGCGTTGGGCCTACAAGCGACGAACACATTAGGCGACTGACCCGACTCAGATCCGTTGCGCCGTCTGCGCCTGAGATGTCGTTCATAACAGCCCGATGGTGAATCGCTGGTGCTAACTGCGCCAAGTTCCTAGGGCAGGGAGTGCAAAGATAATATATGCCAAAAAACAAGACAAAGGATCTGCCTGGTAGTAAAATTTCTTTGAAATGCATGTCGGTCTTGGACGCGGGTGCGCCCTTCCTCAGGTCTGGAGCGGTATTCCAGCGCAGCTCTGCAACTACCGTCACTCCCTGTCTGCTATCCATACTTCCACACACTGCAGCTCAGCAGCCCTGGGGACGGCGTCTGCCGCCACCGCAGTGCCATTTAGCAGTGCGAAAACGTCAGCATCGCCGCGCGGGGATATTGTTACCTAAGCATCACTGCATCTGCTCAAAGAGGCGTTCTAGGAAACAGCTGCGATCGTGCAAACCATTCGCAGACCTGGGGCCAGTGCAGGAAGCTTCTGCAATGACTGCTTTCGGATCCAGCCAGGTCCCAACGGATGGAGGGCTTCCTGCAGCAAGGTGAGGTGAAGAACTGCCGTGGATGCGGGAGCTATAACTTCAAGCCCAGCAGAAGTCTGAAACCAGCGAGCCGGCTGACTTGTGCTGACTAGCAATGTGCGTGCAACGTACAATGTGCGATGGCTTCGTGCCCTGAGCACTTGCCTTTGAGGGACCATGCGCAAAGGCCAGCGGGAGCAGCAGGTAGAGCCTCAGTTGGTTCTGACTTTGCCGACTGATTGACCTCAGACACGTTGTACAAGTGGACAAGTGGGAACCTTGTTACAGGCCAGGTAAGCTCCCAACTTCATGAGAGGTCACACTGCCCTGCGCCAAACATGGCAGAGGTGACCCTACGAATTGGAATGCGCCGCGCACAGAAATCGGAAGCAACGAACTCCCTCTAGATCAAACCATGTATTGCACTCCATATGGTTGCTCATGTTGCACTCTATGTCACAAATGAGCTGACTTCGAACACATCAGTAATCATCAAAAGACAAGCAGCGCAAGCTTGAAAAAACCAAGCGGACTCACTGAGCAAAAGGAAGCTCTGCTTTGCAGCGCTCCTCTGTGAGTATGGCCTGATTGAGAACAAAAGGCTGCGGAGGAGCGGAGTCTGCGTTGAGGAAGCCGCCATGCAAGAGGTGCTTAAGAGGAGCCCCGGAGCATCTTGCAGCAACTCTCCTCGAGTTGACTACATGTGTTGAATGACCAATTGAGTCGACGCAGTAAGTAGCTGCCATCCAGCCAAAGAGGACAAGATTTTTCTTGCTGTGCCCCAGCCCCTGCAAGATGTCCAAGCCCCTTTCAGGGATGTCGGCTAAGAATTCCAAGATAGTACTGCACTGCCTACCCTGCTCGCATGCCGTGACAGCCAGCTCAGAGGTGATCAAGTTCCCTGGTGTCCAGGAGAGAAGGTCTGAGAACAGAGCCAGCGCACAGCGCCACTGCTCCACAGCGACGGAAGCCTTCAAAGCTGCTGAGTAGCTCACCACAGTGAGTTCCATCTTCAAGCAGTGCAGCTCCTGAAAGAGAGCAATGGCCTTGCTCCAGCGACTGGCTTGTTCACAAGCACTCAGACATGCGCTGTAGATCATCACATCTGGCTGCACTGCAGACTGCGTCAGGTCATGCAGGGTGGACAGCGCCAATTCCCACAGTCCAGCATTCTCGTAGGCACTGGCCAAAGCACTGTAGGTGATAACATTGCCTTGCACCCTCCCCCACGATAGGAGCGTGAAAAGATGGAGGGCGTACGGCCAAAGCCCTACCTTCTCACATGCGCTGATGGTAGTGCTATATGAGACGACATCTGCTTGCAGTTTCTGAGATTGGAGTTCCGAGAAGAGCCAGAATGCCCATTGCCATTCCCCACTCTTCTCGCATGCGCTGATGGCTGAATTGTAGACTATCACGTCAACTTGCATCGTTGAATGGTGCAAATCGGACAGAAGGTGTACAGCTTGCCGCCATTTCGCTGCCTTCTCAAGGGAGCTGATGGCAGCGCTGCTGATGATGATATCGCTTTCGAGGCGCGACGTGCTCAGCTGTGAGAGCAGCCACATCGCCACCGGCCAGTGCAAGCGGCAAGCACTTAGTGCGGAGCTGTAGATTACAATGTTGGCCTTGAGCAGCTGCAGCGCCGTTTGCCACTGAGAACCCCGCTCACTGGCGGCAACTGCTGCTCCGTCTGTAACGACCGAGGTCCGCAACTTTCTGTCTTGAACATGCCGCAGCACCTGCCAGGCACTCTGCCATTCCCCAGCCCGCGTGCAGCTGGATACCGCAGAATTGTGGCACTGGATACTCGCGAAGCTGGCTTGCAGGGCTTGCAGGCGCAGGGACTCTAAATGTATCAGCAGATTCAGGGATGCTCGCCATAGGGACTTCTTGGAGAAGGCTTTGGCCAACTCCAAGGGCTGCTCGAGGATCGTCCGGCTTGCGCTGACCGAATGGCGGCTTTGGCTCGCCAATTTGCCCAGCTGTACAACTGGAATCACAGAATCAGCACCTCCTGCAACTGCTGCGGAGGTTTCAGCTACCACTGAATCTAAACCATGGCAAGCCAGCTGTTGCTCAAATTGGGCTTGAACGGGCCACGGGCAGAGATTCGAGGGCACAAGATATGTTCGTGCCCATGCTCAACATGTGAGGCTTTACCAGACTATGCTATGATTTACAGTTACTTGCGGCAGCAAGATTCTACAGACGCGACCAGGCAGGAGGCATGTTTTGCCTCAGGCTCACTGTCCCACGCAAAGCCCTTGCACGACGTTCTCGGCGTGTAAGAGAACGTTCCTAAGAGCTTGGAATGTGTTGGCAACCCACCTATTTTGAATTTAGTCATACATGTTTGAGAATGTTCTCTCCCAGCTGCACGGAGAATGAGCCCATGCAGACGGCGCCTCCAATGTAAGGAGCTAGAACAGCTCTGAGGCACCGCCGTCTTCCTGGCAATCCTCGGCCCTTCTTTGCTGGCCCGCATGCTGGCCAGAGTGGGAGAGGTGAAAACCGCAAGTATGTCGAAGTGGAAACTGCTTGTCAGAAAAAAATATCAATGTGACCCCACCCTTTTGAAACGCTCTGAAATACGTCGTCCACGAGAGGTACTGCTTCAAGGGTGTTACCTTGCACCTCCATCCCAGCGAGGTTGCAGAATTTTGGAAGCTTTGGGAAACGTATCGGAAAAGCCCAGTAGGCGGGGATTGCCTGGACAACTCTTTGGACAAGTGGCATGCGCCATGGCACATCTCCGTGCAGCCTTCTAAGACAAAGCCCTGCAATGCTTCACCAAGTCAAGGAGGTTCGTTGTTACAGGATACACCTGCAAAAAGGAGTGACTGGCAGAACTACTTGGGGACACATTGCTGGGTGTCAAAAGATTTGGACTCACTTCTGGAAGCCGGCGACTTGGAACATCATTTGCCTAAGCCGTTGACGCAAAAGTTCCAGCAGTTATCAACTATGTCCTCTCAGCATCAACGAACAATCCAGCGGAACCCCCTGGTCAACAACAAGCAGGCAGCTGCCATCAGCAGCTCTTAATATGGACGGCTTCTGCAGAACAAGTGTTCGCACATTATGGGCTGAGATGCACAAGGGGAACCAACATCTGGTTTGTACGTATGCAAACTCATAACCTGCAGCCCCCAAGGATTGTCAAGACCGCGTTGCCAGGTTGGTACATGCGCAGCCTTGCTTGCTTCCATTAACAAGAAATCGCAGACCTTGCTGCAATCCAGGCACCGTTCCAGGAAGTGCCTCAGGGAATCAAGCTTGCGTTGTGCTATGAAGGGAAAATGAGAAGTAACAAGTATCCGCGGACACGCACAATTGCTCGTTAAAACACTGGGTCCGCACGATCGTGCCTTCGCTCAGGCAAAGCCGAAGCCTTCGTGGCCTTCGCTTACGGCCTGCCAGACTTACTGCGCAACGTTCAGCAAAGAGTCGGCAAATACTGTACAATCAGACTCCGCGAAAAGCATGCGCACCCACGACAAGGCCTGTAACAGCTTGTCTCGCAGCACATCCTCCGATGGGTACTCTGGCAGGTCCACCCTGAACATGCTTGGCATTGCGTGTGAAACGCTTCACGCAGGTAATGAGAGTGACTGACGAGGCAAATGTCGTCCACGGGCTAAAGGCAAAATGTCATTGTTAATCCGATGTGTAGGGCTCTCAAACCTGCTCAACTGTCGGCTACTACCTGCAAAAGACTTGCAACCCCCTATGTCCTGGAGTCTAGATCACTGTGCCTTCTGTGAGTGAGCCTGCTCAAGTCAAATGCCCAGGATTAACAGATTAATAGCTGTTCTGAAGACATCCCTGTGACATCTGAACTCTGGTGAGGCCCAGGCTGGTTGAAGCAGGTGTGAGCTGACGGGAGCCGATCTGAACCTTAAAGTGTGGAACGCGAGAATCCAGGTCAGGCATCCGCTACCTCACAAGTACTTGTGCCGGAGTTATCACACATCAGTCAGTGAGAATATGCGTCTCCGCATGGAGACGCTCCATCAGGAAAAATACATCATCGGGTAAATTACACATCATGGGATGCAAATCTTCAAGAGGATGCTGTGTTTAGAAGAGCCGGACAGAAGGACTCCGCTTATGAGGCAGCCACTAACCCATGCAGAGTTTGCAGCACGTTTGGCATGCTTTGTGGCCTCTCTGCATGAAGAAATCTCCAAAGAGACGCTGTGTTTGGAAGAGCCGGAAAGAGTGTTCAGACTTGTGCCCTACTAGGGGCTTTTGTATCAACACCTGCGAGCAATACTGTATGTATTCGGAGATTTTGCAAACAGCTCACAGAAATACCGATTTTGCCGTGGGGTTTCGCTAAAGTAGCCCGAGCTAAATCCTGAATGTATTGGGGGGAGGGCTCAACACCCGTAGAACAACACAAGCAACATCTTCCTGATTATGTTGCTAAGGAGTGGCCCCGCCCAAGACATGGTTTCCCCAAGTAGACGCTCAATCGATGCATAGAAACCGGGCCGATGAAAGATAACCCTACCACAAGTAGCATCCATCGTGAAAAGCAGCTTCAGAGCTGCTAAAGGCGCAACTTCCGCTGCATGCAGTTAGCTTGTTAAGAGAAAACAACGCTTCTGCGCAAACGGAACCATTTCTAGGTTCGACACCGTATGCTCGGTGAAGCGAAAACTTCTGCGGCCCTCTCATGCCCACCAAACCCTGTCAGGTCCATGACATTCAAATGCGGTTGCGAGAAGCTTCAGCTCAACAAGCTCTGCGAAGCCACCAAATGCCTTGCCTTGAAGCCCTCGACCGGAACGCGCGAGGTCCCGGTAGCAAACTGGAGGAACCAAGCTCGCTGCTCCTGGCATGCCGTTGCAGTCGGCACAGAGCTCCAAGGCAAGACACAGCCGCGACCGCGGGAACGAAAGCAATGCAGGAGGTGACTGAGCAAAGCTTTGACACTTGAACGCCCCGTGGCAAACCACGCCATTCATTGTCCTGGTTAAACTCGCTCAGCACCTTCCAGAACCTTAGAAGCGACAACTTCCCTGCATCAGAGCAGGTCGATCGCGGAGGAAACGCAA
This sequence comes from Symbiodinium pilosum, assembly GCA_905231905.1. NCBI lineage: Eukaryota > Dinophyceae > Suessiales > Symbiodiniaceae > Symbiodinium > Symbiodinium pilosum. Next base: position 121,167 of record CAJNIZ010015558.1, read on the forward strand.
AGCCAAGCTGAAGCTCCACTGCTTGAGACTTGGACCATTGGACCTGGTCGGACAGCGGCGTATAATTATGATACTCGGTGTTCTGCTTCAGATCCTCTCAGGCAAATCAAACTCGAAATCTGCACGCTACAGAGGACCAGACTCTCAGAGATGGCAAAGAAGCAATGTGCTTTAGGATTTCAGCCTCGCCCTTCGCCTCTCCTATTGCAGTGGAGGACTTAAGTTAAGCCTGTTTACACCGGCAGGGTCCTCAATGTCAATGTCTGGGAGGCCAGAGATGAGAAGTTCCAGCTCCTTGTCGTCAAATAGCGACAGCCTCAAAACGCGCAGCTCAAAAGCACAATCTGTAAACCCGAATAGATGTCTGTGAGTCTGTGAGGCAGGGACAGCTGTGGGGGGACGATCTCATGCAGGCCTTGACCCATGTCAAGCCAGAGCATTTCCGTATGCTTCATGGATTTCAACTTTGCCAGCAAAAAACACACCCGGCCTTTGAGGAAATGCTCTATTTGCTGCTTCACGGAGTTGGTCCTCGGCAAATCTCAGCAAGGTGTGCCGTTCCACTACAGGCAGCCAAAGGCCGAAGCCCTTCGCGTCTTATCCTTTAGAATTCGATACACCAAGCGCTGTAGCGCAGCCATGAAAACACCGCTGAAACTGCTTGAATATGCTTGCCCCGCCAGAGACAGTAGAAGTTTGCAGCACGTGCAATGAGGCCAGCGCATCTTGTGCTCCGACATGAGTTGAATGTACCTCATGAAGCGCAAGATACTTGCGGACAGTTCTACTGCTCATGAGCATGGCCGAAGACGGCGGGATGCTTTGGCTGCAATCCATTTACGTACTAATGATCTGTTGTGATGTCCGTTGCGGGCTATGACGTTTTGGCAACTCTCAGACAGCTGCAATCGCAATGGTCCAAGGCCAAGACTCATGTTTGTTTTCGTTTGTCACAGGCAATGTTCTGCCATGCGGCTTCAGGTCGACCACCTGGGTAAGTCCACAGGGCGCTGAATGGCGCGGAAGCATGGCAGCGGACCGAGCTGTGGCTGCACTAACCGCGATGGAAGTTTTGCTGCTGCTCTTGCTAGCACACTTGGCTTTGCGCTTTGATCTGCCCCAGCTCGTCGCTCTCAGCAGAGAAGGTGAGCTCGATGATGTCTGTGATGTCCTGCACAGCCAGGGCATCATAACAGCAGCAAGGCGCTTGCGTAGTTCCGCGTGCGCAGCGATTCATGTCGCAGCACAAGATCCGAACTAGAGGCTACTGGCACTACTGGGTCTGCTTTTCATTGCTTCGTGACTTGGACCCTTGAACTTTCCAAACGCCGAGGCCATGGCATGATCAAGCATCCTGGGTCAATTAAATGTGATCAGGGCGCGAATCATGCACAAATGCTAGTGCAGGCATTTCAAGCGTCTGAGAATGAGACCACTTTAGATTGGAAAAATATTCTGGATCGAATGCTTCCAGATCAGCAGGAATCACCTGAGCAGGGTTTTCCATAAGCTTCCGGAGTTCCTGCAAGATGTGACACAGTCTCTTGGACACCGACCTTCTTTCCAAGCATGTGCTTGTAGAAGCCTCGAGTGAACCACGCCTCCAGATTTTGGCCGTCGTGGATTGCCTGCACAGCAGCTGCATTGCTGGCAAGTCTACGTCAGAGGACTCTGCCTTGCCTGCACACATCTGTAGGTTTGCAACTACGCCGCAGCTAGCACATGTCAAACTGACATCTGTCAGAATACACCAGGACAGCACAGATGAGAGCCTTCCCAACCACCCTTCCAATGAAGTGGAAAAACTGGAGGTGGTCCCTGTTGACGTATGACCTCAAATTCGGAACATCTCTCAGCTCCTATCCTTGCAGTTCCCACTATCCTCCAGGCGCCAGTTAGTTCTTTACCGTTTTTCCAGAACATGTTGCCCAATGCTTGTCGCTGGGTCGAGAACATTGGATTCGGATGGTACGTGCAAGCCTCAAAGCAGCTGAGCTGAAAAGAGCACTTGAAAGCAAGACGGGTGACTCGAGCTTCAAGGCAAGCTGCGGGGGCCATGGAAAAGCGCGTTTGCTTACATGAGGTGTCTGATGTGGGGTCAAGCAGTCAAGCTATGAAGGAATCCTGAATCCTGGCCTTGCCACCAGCTTGCACGAAGAGGGCCTGGCAATGTTTGGAGGTATGGCATTGTGGTCACCAAACGTTGTGAGAGCAGGCATGGCAGCAGTATCCAGGTTCGCCGAGGGGCATAGTTGGGATTGAAGATTTCTTTGGCCAGGGCCCCATACCACTCCTGCAGCGAAACCGATGCGGGAGTCTTCACTTCATAGCAGTGCTCTCGAACGCATCGTCCTTGGCAACCCCTCCGGCATCAATGCCCTCCTCGCCCTGAAACTGAACCTGGCAGCGGACCAGCGGGGTGCTATGGTCAGTTCGAGCACACAGCTCTGATCAGCGCTGAACTTGCCCAGGCCTGGATTTTGGCTCTCATCTCTTCACCAGTTCGTATTCGAAGCTGGTGGTATGAGTCCTGAAGTGCTGGTCATTTGTACATACGAAATAAGTCTTCAGCCACTTCATCCTCTCTCTCCCTCTTGAGGCGCATCTAGGGCTGCAGCCATGAAGATCTCGTTCCGCCGAACCCGCAAGCGGATGGTCTGATACCGGCTTTCTAATCGCCGGGACCTGATGAGTGGATCAGCAGCGGCAACGCCCTGCATTCATTTCATGCGTGCTCGACAGTTGCGCTCGACAAAGCAGTGTCAGTTGAACAAACCCTTGCGTGAGCTCTGGGCCGTAGTTGCGCCCTGGCAAGCGGTGCTGCACAAAGATTTCGTAGCCCGCAAGGACGTGCCAAGCAAATGCTGATCAGTAAGCGAAAACACTTAAGACTTAAGGGCTGTTGGTCCAGTACATCAAATCGTCCAGTGGTGTCGCTTAGCCCGGCCCTTTTCCCTTCCCAGCCTGAAGTAGGAACGCTTGTTGTCAAAGTCCAAACAGCTCGGCATGAACTGAAGCACTGGGGCAAAGGACTTTGAAAGCAGCGAAGGCGTCTGCTTCAGCAGCGCGTTCAAAGGGCGCCGGTGTTTCTTGCAGAACTGGCCGAAACGAGATCTCTCGGCTGCAGACTGTTCATGGAACTCTGCAAAGACATGCCGAGTCCTCAGCGATGAGCCCAGCTACCAAACGGAGACACTAACTTTGTCAAGAACACGCCGCCGTGCTTCTAAGTCTGTGGAAGGCTTGCCCATGGCAACTACTTCGCGACCCTGACTTTGCAGCCTGCGAGATTCAGAGCAAGTGCAGAACTTTGCAAGCAACTCAGCTGGCGACTGGGCTTTTCCAGGTTGGGAAGATGAGGAGCCGCCCTCCGTCATCTGAAGAGGTTCCTCTTGTCGAGGAGCCTTGTCCGCCTCGTCAGTGATGTGGCCGTGGAGCACAAAGAAGGCCTCGATGAGGGGCAGCAGCCGGTTCAGCAAAGGCTTTGGGGGCGACTGGCTGTTGTCCACCTGTGAAGACTCAGCTTCTGGGGCTGCTGACAACAATCTCTGTGCCGGTGTGGCAGCCATCTCTGGGTCATCCAAACGTTCCAGAGTGCGATCCAAGGCATCCCACAGCATTTCGACACGAGCCTCTTCCATAAGGCCCTCTGGCTTACGGTCCCGGTCCTCTGGGCCTGACTTTGAGGCCTCCCGGAAGACTTCCGTCAATGTTCTCACCACGCGCAGAAAGCGCGACTCAATCGTGGAGGGCTCAGCCGCAGCCGCCTCACACTCTTGTAGAGCTCGCTCGATGTCCGTGACTAGCGCAGCCAGGACCTGCATCAGCTCACAGCGCACCGTGTCCAAGTGTGTCCGTGAGGCAGCCAATGCCACGAGGATGTCGCCGGCCAACTGGAAAGCGTCACCCTCGCTGCTGGAGCCGTGACCGCTTCCAGCATGACAAAGGAAGTGGCAAAGTGCCAACACACTCTTCTGAGACAAGGCCATGTGCATGTCCTCGATGATCTTCGTCCATCTCTGTGATCCCGGTGTCTCCTCCGGAGGGGACGGGACTGGGCTTGCAGAGTCGCCAGGCGTCCCCTCAACAGGTGAAGGACTAGCTGCAGGCGGTGCAAAGGCTTCAGGGGCTTGAGCTCCGACAAAAGCCGGAGAGATCGGAGACGCATGATTTGCAACCACAGAAGGGAAGGGCAGCTCTGCAGCTTCGTTGCTTTCATCCTTCGACATTTTGTCAGAGCTGCTGTGAGCAGGCTGCGGCACCAGCAGCGCGTGCAGGACGGAGAGCAGCCATGCAGCATGTCGCGACGAGGACAAGTACAACCTAGTATTGACAAGTTGCATGAGCAGATTCACCGCACAGTGGCCAGGCAGGTCTGACATCCCAAGCCCTTGCAGGAGTGATAGATCTCCCCGAGACTTCTTGCTTCGGTCGCCCGCGACCCACTGCGGCACTTGAAAGGTTTTCAGCCATGGCTCGCTCGAAAGCAGCTTCCTCGCGAAGAAGTCGCCACATTGAGGAACTCGCCGGAGCAAATATGCCAAAATGGCCAAGACCCGCTGGGAGCCAACGGACTGGACCTCCAGCGAACTTCGGTGTGGCAGCTTCAGCCCTTCAAGTCCTTCAAAGAGACAGGGTGGCGGAAGTGAGTCCAGCGAGGCCTCCGTCTCTGTCTGCCTGCACAGGAGTACCAGGAAGTGGCCTAAGAGCCAGCTCCGGGTCACTGGATGCAGCGACAGATTGAAGCACAAACGCGTCATTGGCATGGTCGCGATCTCCTGGCGGAGGTAAAGCAGACCTGAACAATGTATTGCAACATAGCAGCATGGACTGCATTCATGTTAAGCGAACATGGCGAACAGATGCAAACAGAGTATGCGAAGGCTGCGGCGGCAAGCATGCGGAATGACGCTGCTTGGAAGAGGCACCTCCTCAGTGCAACAATCTGCCGGCAAGGAGAGACTTCCAAGCATACTTGCGCTTCAAACAAGCATCCGCACTGCAACCGCAAGAAAAAAACAAATACAGGATTTCACAAAACCCTTGGGGGCCGCGCTAGCGCAGTCCCATCGTCAAAGTCTGCAAGGCGTTGCAACCTGGTAAGTGCAGGAAGCTGCAAGGTAAAGGCCTAGCAGATTTTCTGTAACACCTCCAGTACAGAAATGACTTCAGGAAGTTTGGGTCGCTTGTCAGAATCATGAGGTGCAGTCTAGTGAGCTACTAGTAGAATTAGTGGCCAGACCTAGATGTCAGTCGTCTAGCATGGCTAGACTCCGACCAAGTCTCTTTGGACATCCGATGCTCCGAGGATCCAGGCAACTGCTGATCCGCTTCGTCAAAGGAGCTGAGCCCAGGGGCACCTGGCATTATCTGAGCTATAGTCTAAACTCCTTAAGGAGGGTGATATGGGGGAATATATGGGGGAGTACTATATAGTCGTTAAGGTGGATACTAGGAGTTTAGACTATATCTCATCTGAGAAGCCCAGCTGGCCGGGTTCTTGGCGAAGGTTTCAGCCAATGGGTTACAATGTACGGTGTGCAGAATTGTGCAGGGACTCCAAGTCTAGCCTAGCCGGCAAAAAGCCGTTACCACTTGAACTTAGTTTATGCTGTTCGACCCCAATTGCCTTACTTCTACTCCAAGTCCTGACTCATCTGCACTCCATGAGCCCCCAACCTTATGAAAGCACTTGAACCCACCCAAGTCCCAACTGCGGCTGGCTGCTTCACGTGGTCAGGTTATGCTTCTGCAACCAATTTCAACTAACTCGCCAGCTTCACCAGCGTCTCCTGGCAAGGACATAGAATCTTGATTGATCGGTGCATTGCTTGCAAGACACCCGCCCCAGAAAACTTCAAAGCATCACGCCTTGCCCTCGAGGAGGCCTCTGAAAACCAAGAGGCCTCTGTGGCTGACAGCTAGGCGAAGTAGGCTACATACATAGACCAAACGTAATTCTTTGAGCAGCTGGCCCACCCCAGCGACGCACACCACTAGAGTGATGAAGCAGCTGTTGCCTTAGCTGCAGGATCTTGGTGCTGTTGCGGCCGTCGCTCACGCGCAATGAGAGATCTTTGTTGTTGCACATTGTACGTATTCGCGCATACACACCTTTGGGCCAACGGCTCGATCATGAGCAGGTGCGCGTGTTGTCGCGGCCAAGCCTTGCACAGGGCTCTGGCGGGTGAAGTCATGGAAAGCTAGATCACAGCAAGCGAGCCGGACCTTTTTTCTACGCATGCTGCTAGAGTGTTACCCTAGTGTCCCTACAGAGCCTTATAATTTACTAGCTTCCATGCCTTCATTCCCTGCTGATTAGATGTAAAGCGCTCTAGTCCTCATAAACCACCAGACAATCCCACTCTCTGCTTCATGTTCCATTCTCTTCTGCATTTGATTCTCCGTTGTTACAATAGAATCCCTATATATCCCCGTTCTCGTGTCTTACACGGCCGCTGCCCAGGCGCAACCACTTGGGCAACACTCGATCAGAATGCGCAACATGGATGCCACCCGCTACAGTTCTTCTTTGACTGAGCCAGGTTCAGATGAATGTCTGCGCATGCTTTTCGGTCATGATTTTGCCGGCTTGCATTGAAAGATTGGCATGCCGGTGCTTAAGCTATCTCAGATTAGCATTCTGGCACGCACAACAGCATGGGTAAACCCACACGCCGGTTTCTTCTGGCAAGCACAGCGTACAGTATGGCTACTAGACCTGCTTGACCTACACGTTGATCTGTAGGCCGAAGCAAAACCTCAAACAGTTTTGGCCGGCTTTCATGTTGTCGACAGCTTGCCGGGAACAAGCAGCTGTGGGGTCTTTGACCCTCTCCCCTCAACTCGAAGTCTGCGACTCTACAGCCGCTTCCTCCGAGCAAGCAGTCGACAGCACGAAAACTTGCCAAAAATGTTCCAGGTTCTGCTTCGGTTTTGCAAGAAATCGGCATGTAGGTCTGGCAGCGATACTGTCTGCTTTGCTTGCCAGCAGAAATCGGCGTGTAGATTTACAAATGCTGTCACTATGCTTGCCAGAGTGCTACTCTAAGACCGCATGAACATCGGCACGCCAATCTTTCGATGCAAGCCTGCAAATTAATGACCGCAAGCCTGGCTCATTCAAAGAAGAACCGAACCATAGATGGGGAGGTCCACAGGTGGGGGGGGGGCTCCACCACAATCGGAGAGTTTCTTCCTTTGAGGTTATCGGACGTTCAGGTGGGGGGAGGGGCGAGGCACCCCCCCCTGGCGCTCAAATTCAATTTCCGATATATCGGACCAAGTGGTCCCGGAAGTTGTCCATAGCCCAAGAAACTATATTGGTAAATAGAATCTTGCAAGCTCCAACGAGCTAGCTTTCGTGACAAGGTTGCTTTCTGCACCAACACCAACCCTTTCTGGATGCTTCTGGTGGGCCCACGTAATGTGACAACTCTCCGCTTCGTCGGGGTTTGTCTGTATCGCAGTTCCAGAGTCTTCAACCAAGATGCCGTGTCATCCCTTGCTCTCATGTCATACAAGCTGGCAAGAAAGGCAAGACCCAGCGCAAGCTGGACAAAGACCGGGAAAACTTTGAGAAGTCTTTTTCATGCCTACTCATCCTCTTCGCTGCCATCCAGCCCAGCTAGCCGTCTTACTTACGCGAATGTTCTGACCAGAAACAGCCAAACGTTAAGCCTAAGTCGCAGCGTGTTGGTAGGGGCTGCAATTCAGATAGCAGAGAGCCAGCCTGCGTATGGACTCCACGCTGGCTGTGGCCATTTGCCTTCCCAACTTGGCTGACCAACACCGGTGTTGCTGACTTGCTGGCAAAGCTCGAGAATGCAAGCTCTGTGCGTGCCGACATGGAAGTTCCGTCTGCCATGCCCGTGCAAACATTTCACGCCTGGCTCGTACCAGGCGGCGTGGCAATGCCGATTGCCGGGCGCCCTGTCACCTGAATGTCACTATCCATTCAAGTCTCTCTACAACGACTTTGACATGCGTTCTAGGAGACCTCCTTGCCAGACATTGATACTGCTCAATGCGTGCTGTAACTACGCAAGCATGTTGAGTTATTCGCAACACGAACTGGTTTCTGGGCCAATTGCGGGCGGAACCTCTCGTCGCAGCGCAATACGGGTAAAAGCCTAGGCATCTCTCAGTCTGGCGTGCTGACATTTCTGGCAATGGGACCTTGAGCTGGGAGCCTGAATCAAGCATGAACGCTATGAATCCAGTTGCTCCCCTGCAACCCTACGATCTGCCCGACATTGCCCTATCCAACAGTCTGTTTGTTCCAGGCTCTTGACTCGGTCCCGAAGTAGCTGCCTTAGCTTGGTCTAGCTGAGGCCGTCTTTGTGTCTCTCTGCTTGGATTCTTGCAGAAGCGCTTCTGATTAGAAGTTGCGTGCTTGTGAATGTTCAGAAGACATGCAAGGAACTGCTCATAGCATCAGAAGCCGGCAACTGCCGCAACTCGTGAACTGTCAATACACTCTGCACAGAACCACTCTACATTCAGGTTCAAAACCTTGGAGAGGGTTCTGTCTTGATGCTCAAATTTCCAACTTGGCAAGCTGCGCTTCTGCCACAAGCTCGGCCGGGAGTGTCCGAAGGACATCCTGGCTGAAGAACTCGGGATTGCAGAGGTTAGGGCGTGATTCATTATACTATTTACAACCCTTGAGTGGAATGGACTTCTGCCATGGCAATGCGGTAACAAGGAAAGCACCGGTCCTCTGGGGCGCTGAGCAGCACCTCTTCGCGCAAAAGGGGATCCAAGGACCTGGCGGCAAACAACTCGGCCTTCACTTCCAGTCAACGTGCCCAAGCTCACACATGGATGCTTTCAGCCTCTAGTTCAAGCAGCACAGGCTCAAGTGGCAAGCCAGCCCCGCACTTCAAGAGCTATGGTCATAGTCGTAGTCATTTCACAGTTGCACTTCACAAGCAAGTCCTTGAATTATTTTTGCTCAGGCATGCCCCGTACGCTGCAATTTGCATTGTTCACACTTGATCGAACCCCGCAAAGCACTGCAAGGAAAGTGACGAATCCAGCGTCATGTAGCAGTGTTGCCATGAGGCGTTGAATCGTCAAGCCAGCTCGGCGCAATGAAGGAGGCATTGTCGATTTCACTGCTCTCGGTCTGGCCTACAAACAATCCATACAACACAGTTCAGCTCAGGCCAGACATTCTTATGTTGAGCACGGGCAGTTCAGCATGCTTACGGAGAGCATTACAGCAAAGTTCCAGCAGAAAGAGCAGCGTGTCAAACAGGAATGGTTACTGGCGGCTTGTTTCTACACTGTTGGTGATACTTGAGGCCAGCGCGAGGCGCTTGTGTGGCTGCAGCTGCCGCTGCTGCCGCCTGCCATTAGTTGCTTGACAACAGTTCCTGCATCGACAGGACAACCAGTCATCATGGTGGAGATGAGCAGAGAGAGCACTGTTACAACTGAGTACAAATGAAGCCTGCTGCTCTCGGCGGGTAGCTTCCTCGCGCAACACCTGGCCATTCACGCGAGCTGCATTTACCGCAGCTTGAGTTGCAACATGATTTTACAAGTGGCCGCTACTGCGACAGTTAGTAACATGCACGCCCAACTCTCCAAGGGAAATGATTCATTTTGCAGCCTGTCTTCATGACTCTGGCGTGCATCGCATGTTGGCAAAGTGCGATCCTAATGCTCTGGCATTTTTGACCTCTTCGCGGATGTCCGCCGGCAGAGCTTCGAGAACCACCGCATCCTAGGAGAACGGGCTGTAGAAGGAATATAATGCACTCCTTTTTCTGATGACTCATGCATACTCATGTTGAGCCCGCAACAATCTCTGACGGGGCAGTGCTGGCCTGAAGCTGCAGAAGCTCGCCAGTGGTTCAAATGATGCCCCGAGAATGCAAGCCTCGTTGGCTGCAACGGCTTCTGAGGCCTGGCCGCATTCCCGCATGAGTTTGTATGGGTTCTGTTCTCAGCGTTTCCAGGCGAAACGTGAAATCTTGGGGACCTGTCGAGCTCGACGAAGGTGATCCAGGTCTCAGTACATTCTGACGGCCCAGAAGCTGATCTGATCTGTGCAACAGCCACGCATGCATAAGACCGCGACTTACTTGCGACACCTCTGCCATGACTACAGGCGCACGCATATCCTGCAACGCTTCAGATGAAGGAGAGCTTACCTTGAACTAACCTTCCAAAAATGCCGCGGAAGCGAATTGACTAAAAGGAATGTCTTACAGCAGAAGCTGCAAGGCAATTTGAAGAACACATGCCATCTGTTTGCAGTAGTATGGACTACGGGGAATAGCTTCTTGTCTGCACTAGGCGACTAAGCATCAAGTCTGGGTACCAGCACAAAAGGCTTGAGTAGCACATGATTCGGGCCTCAGGAAGCTCTGCCACAACGGAAACATCGATGCCCGCAGCTTGCAGGATTGCTGACTGGCTGCAACCAAGCCTGCTGGTCGTGCAGGCTCGATGACTTTCTTTGACGGCTCCGAAACAAGCACGCTTCTCATTACATTTTACTTGGGCTTGATGCCTTCAGTTCTCACATGTCATAAGTCATAACGCACGCCGCTGCCTAGCGGCCAGTCGCTGCAGCTCTGAGATTCCGAGGCAGGCCACCGAGTCCTCTTCCTCAGGAGCTCTGCATCACCACCGAAGATGCAAAACTCTTGATGTGGAAGTTTTCCAGGGGTGCAGAATTAATTTAAGATTTTGTTGTTTTTTCTTGGATTTTTTTGTTTTGGCTTGTTTTGATAGAAAGTCTCAGGCGAGAGCTTGATTTGGCAATCAAAATCAGGAAAAATTCAGGGGAGAGCTCGTTTTTGCATTTCAAATGTGTGAAAGTCTCAGGCGACAGCTCGATTTTGGATTAAAAATGTGTGAAAGTCTCAGGCGACGGCTCGATTCTGCAGCCAAAATGCGAGAGACTCTACACGAGAGGCCGATTTGAGAGACAAAATGTGAGGAGGCTCCACACGTTAGCGTGCTTTTACAACCAAAAATCTGGAACTTCGTTTTTATCTGAAGATGCGAGAAGGCTCTCTGGGGGCATTCTGCTGTCAGTCCATTTAAGTTTCCGTGTTGTTTTCCATTT
>CAJNIZ010015558.1:132352-208248 GCA_905231905.1 Symbiodinium pilosum
TTATCTCGGAATGTTGCCTTCGGTTTTGGGTTACCCCTTCGGTTTACAGGGTTTTGGTCGCCTCATGAATATCAATGGTTGGTTATGCTACGTTCTACATTGCTTGGTGCCCATATGACCCGACAGGGTCCTAATTTTGGATGTGGATTCCCCAAAATCCTCTGATCAAAGGAGTAGAGTGGGACAGGACTAGCGTGGGAAGCCTTATCTCGGAATGTTGCCTTCGGTTTTGGGTTACCCCCTCGGTTTACAAGATTTTGGCGCCAAACCATCTACGAGATAACCCGAAAGTATCTAACTGAGGCGCAGCATTTAGCCTCTTGCTCATGTGGGGGGAGGGGGGGGGGGCTGAATGTACTATGGAGTATCTATAAAGCATTCCTTTAAGGAAAACTTAGGGAAACAACCCCAGATTTGGCACATTCACTTGAGCAGGTAAGTTTTCTGACTAGCATTGACGAGACAACAGGCTCTTAGAAGCAGAGGAGTCCACCAAAAACGTGACCCAGGCGCTTCTTTGGAAGCTTGTTTAGGGTTTAAGGTGCTTCGGAAGAAGGAAGAATCAAATGGACAAGAAAGTGGAAAATTAAATGGGGGACCGGGTAGAGGCTTACAGCAAGAAAGTGGAAAATTAAATAGGGGACCGTGTAGAGGCCTAAAGGTAGTTAGTCGCAACAACAAATACACAAACTGCCCTCCGTCGAACAAGCATGGAGTCTTTACAGGGCCCTTTTTGGGCTCCGTTGTTAAGTTAGGAGTGTAAATAAGAACCCCTACAGGCAGAGACATAGAACATATTCTTACGGCAGCCACACACTGCCCCGCATTGGGCGTTGCGGCTGACGTTCTCTTGTAAGTCACTTGGCCGACTTCAACACAGTGGAGCAAACTCTATATTAACCCCAATAATCCACTGAAATAACGCCAGTTTCCATTGAGTTTTCATTTTCCATTTGATCCTCCACCATTGGGGTATTATGTTAGAAATATTGACTGTAGCTAATCAGGGGCTATTAAGGGGAATACTAGGAGTTTAGACTATGGCTCACATGAACTTGAGGCCAAGCGTTGTGGAGAATACCCGTGAATGGCTCTACATGTGAGCTATAGTCTAAACTCCTAGTATCCCCCTTAATAAGCCCTATAGTAGTCCCCTATATAGTTCCCGTATATACCCCCCTTTAAGGAATTTAGAGTATAGCTCATGTAGCGTTGCCAAGCCCAGGGTCTTGTACTTTGGGATCTTCTGCTTCTGGAGAAACTCGTGCAGGTCCCTGCAAAGGGACGATCTTCAACTACTGAGATTATGTAGGGATATGGGAAAAGAAAGTGGAAACTACTATAGTATAGTGGGGTTACATATTGGGGTTATGTTGGGTTTATATAGGGAGAATGGAAAAGACAATGGAAATTACTATAATATATTGGATGAGGAAGAGACGCTAGGAACGCCAGGCTTTAGGCTGGCTTAAAATTTTCAATTAACATTGCGAAACTCATAGCAATAATACATCGTACGTACTCGTGTGAGTAATAAGTGTAATGCGGAAATTACATGCCTGCGTAGATCTCTCGAAATTAGCATTTGCAGGGCTACAGCCTTCATTTGGGATTTGAATTGCTTGCAAGGGACGAAATTTGAATGACCAGACCAATAAACCTTTATACATCTGACGCGGGAGAGTAGAGAAGTTCTTGTTGGGGCTACCCTTCTATGGAACCTATGAACGAGCCAACAAGATACATGCACACCTTGCAGCACACTCCAGGCACCACTTAGCTTGGGATGACCCATCCAGTCGTACATCTGCGGGACCGCTAGAAGCTTGCTACCTAACAATTTGCGCGACGAAGGTACTGTGTACCTTGGGCGTGATGGACTTATTGTATGCTAAGGCTACGCAGGGTGCTTTAGAGGTAGCATACGAAATTCTGTAAGCCGGTGAACAATGTAACAATTGCAGGAGCAGACACAGAAACTATCCAAAGCCCTGATAATAATGATGTCAATACCTGCACCAGCCGGCACAATCATCTTGTGGACAGAAATGAGTATCTATAGCGGGCTAGCGGCTAACTTTTAGCAATGCAAGTTTGGATAGCACAGGCAGCTTCCAAGACTGACTATAAGAACACTTATCAGGAAGAATGTGCCAGAATCAAAAGACACAGCCGTGTGCTACTCTTCTGCTCATCCTTTCGTTCTTGAATTTGCCAGTAGATCCAATACGTCAGAACATCAGTATCCCCCCATGCTATTCATGACTTTGAGAGAAGCAAAAGCGGTAAGAATCGTCCTGCTCTGGTTTCCAACTTGTTCCAGGAAGAATTCGGTTCTAGGACCTTCGTCAGGGTAGATTTTGGCGCTTCTAGAGTCTGATAGCCCATCCTGATACGCTCAATCCTATTCGTACTTGGGGTTAGTAGGGAATAATGCAACTCATTATCCGGGATTGTGTAGGGCTTATATTCCCCTGTTTCCCAAATTCCTAAACCTGAATAAACCTAAACCTAACACATAAAACACTAAACCCCAGACACTAAATCCTGAAATTGCCATCAACGTTTGTGGCCTGCAGACGCTGTCAGGATGGTCGGCACCACACCGGAAACACCTGCCAAAAAGGTTCAGTGCTTAGGAGTTAGGATTTAGGGCTTAGGGTTGCAGGCTTACAGAGTTTAGGGATTAGGGTTGAGGGTTCAGACCCGCTGACCATCCGTGATGCATTTCTCGGGGGGATAGAAGGGAACACATCAGGTGAAGTTTGCATTGGGGTTATATAGGGGCAATGGAAAATAAATTGGAAACTACTATTTAGGGTTTAGGATTGAGTTGAAGTTCTTGGTTTCTTCAGGGCTGTAGGAATCCTAGGGCACCAGCGATGCATATCTAATGGAAAGCCCAAATTTGAATCCTCGCCCCTGCTCTGAAGCTGAAATATTCACCACAAGTGAACAAATATACCAGGGAACATGGCGCGGGGCGCATAATGCCCTGAGCCCGAAACCCTCCATGACACAGTAGTGTCCATTCTCTTTCCCATTTCCCCTATATATCCCTCTATAACCCTCGGGAAGGGTGTTTCATATTACAGCTTGCATTGTAGCCAACCGAAGAAGAAACAGTTGTCTCCGCTCTATTAACACATTTTCCATGTAATGTTGATTTTTCTGTTCCGATTCTCCAGTTGTTATTGGGGAATCTCCCTCAACCCTATGCCTTAAACCCTCAAACCCTAGCTAACCCCTCATCCCTGAACTGTAAAACCCTAAGTCCTAAACCTGCAGCCGGTGGTGTTCAATATTGAGCCCCAAGGCCTATACCCCAAATCCTAGACCCTGTTGACCCTTGTAAAGTTCTTCTCAGAAGCCTGTGTGACTGTTTGAATGGAGGATCTCGTGGGGCTACGCCGTGCTTTTGCGCTAACACCGGGCCCATAGGCTTAGGGGAGGAGGGCTTGCTTATAAATGGGTTTCCCAATATCAGAGGACTTTGGAATTTTGATGTTTATATTGGGGTTCCCTTACTTGGGAAACTACCAGTTAGTTCCTTTGCCTTGACTGTCCAGAATTCTGCATAAGCCCCCGGAAAAACACTATGGTTCATCCAAAAGAATGAAGCCCGCAGCCCTCCCCCAAAAATCTCAGCCAACCCTTTAAGCCACGAAGCCTTCCACATGGGTTTAGGGTTTAGGGTTTAGGGTTAGGTTAGGGTTTAGGGTTTAGGGTTTAGGGTTTACGGTAGGTAGGCCCTGCCTTGTCCCCGGATCAATTGGAAGCTTCCCTACCGTGGGCGTCTTCGTGCTTACTTTGGAGCAATGCTGTGGGGCAAAGTACATGGGCGAAGGGGACTAAGGCTCAACATTGGAGACTTCGGGCGTAGACTCAGTGGGAGTCTGAGCCAGAGATAATTCAAAGCCGAGTTCCAGACTGGAGGCTGCAAGCGTAAGATTTGGCAAAGTAGGGTTTAGGGTTTGGGATTTTAGCTTACCGAGAGCGAGGGTCACTGAGCGTGTGCCTTGAATCTAAGCGCGCGTTAATGGGGTGCATGTGCAGGTACCTTTGTTGAAGGCATTAACCCAAACAAGGCCATGTAGACTAGGTGCATAAGTATGTGCACATGCATATGCATAGTATCAACAGAGACTGAGAGCGGCCCGAGCAATCTGACAACATTTTGCGAAACTATCAACGAGCTGCGCAGGAGGACCGCTCAAATGACAATGCCCCGAACAGCCAGGCTTCTGAGGTTCAAACCCTTGCTTGCGCTCGCCAGCAAGTACCGCCCGATTCTGCAAACGAAAAGACTGCTTCAAGTACAACAACCAAACACGGTCCAAAGCCTGGAATGGCTCTAAGTCCTTCCGGATCACGTTTAGCCCTCGTCGGGTTCAGGGCTTGAGGCGTATGACTTCCGGAACATGGAGGCCTGGATTTAAGAGTTCGCGGGAAGTCGACCGGCTACAGGAAGTAGGCCACATCACACTGCATCTACCCAAACCTTTGAACAGAAGAACCACCAAAAATGAAGACCCACCTTCCTGAGACATGTTTACCAAGCAACCTTGGCAGCAATGGGTTCTATCCTTGGTGCATCCCAAGGATATCCTGCATACCACGGGAATTCCTGTTCATACGCCCCCATGAAAAACAATCTTGCAATGTTTACGGCCCTTAGGCCTTAGACTATGGTAATTCCTGAGGTCTGGGGAACTGACGCTGGTTCAAGATTTCCTCTATTAACAGTGTGCCGCCCGAATTTGGATAGCAGGGGGGGGCCGGCCTGTTTTCAGTGACCGGTCCAACGGCGTTCGTAGTTGCGACCTTTGTTCTGCGCACCTGGCAGGAGTTGGGTTTTGGGCAGGAAGCTAGCTCGAGAGTGTCTCCGCACTGTGTCTGCGTAGCAAGAAGGCGAAAAATGAGGACCATACAGGTCGATTTCGGAAGTTAGCGAGTGCCGCATGCTTACCACAGTTCATCTTCATCTTCTCGATGCATGTATGGATTGGAGTCAGCGACGGGGGATGCGAGGTAATTCTTTGAAATGCCCATAATCTGAAACGCCTAGAGGGCATGCATGGTATGTTATAGTAACTCAAAAAGATGAATAAGCTGTACGGTGGAATCGGCTTCAAATGATGCCACAAGTATCTTTGGTGGACGCTCCCTCAAACTGCTGACAAGAACCACACAATACTGCTAAAGGTAGCGATGGCGGCGGCGGTAAGGGTGGAGGTGGGGGATGCGCACCTCCTCCATAAAGCTTTATCCCTCCCATAGCCGTAAGCCCCGAACTCCATGAACCCCAAGCAAATCGAGACGTCAATCTGCTACAAACCCTATAACCAAAAACCTTGTAGGAGAAAACCGCACCTGTGAAGCTCAAACTGACAACCCTGATCCCTAAAGCCCAACTCCCCGAACACTCATGAATCTCCTCCCCCAAAAATAAGAAAAGCACCACCCCCTGTTATCAAATGTGATGTCTCCCCATTGATGTCCAAGATCTCTTACAAGGAACATGTCATGTTATTTGGTGGGTGGGTGTTCAACATTGGGGAAAGGGATTGCAGTAGGCACACTTAATGCTTACCAATATGACTTTAAGGTCTACTTCAGGTGCCCTATACCTTAGGTGGACCCCTCACCCAGTAATAGTGACTATAAGGCATAATGGTAATTCTATTAGGGTCGTCTTATAGTCCTATTATACCACCATTACAGGGTAGGGGGTCCTCCTGACCTATACCATAATTATACAAGCAGCCTGGGGCCGCACCGCAATATTGGCAAGTACTACAGTGGAATAATTTCTGCAAATAATGGCCCCAATAACACTCCTGAATATTGTGACCCCCCCCAGAAATAACCCTAAACTTAGGAATCCCGTATAAGAGTTCACAGAAGCTCGCAAACTCCGGCCTGTTGGGAATGGCCCCAGATGGTAGCCCTACGCCTTCCTCAAAAGCTCAGTCTTTCAGGACTTTCAAGATTTGGGGAGGCTTCCACAGGGAGGGGTGGTCTGTCATGTGCAGGGCTTGGGACTCTTGAGTTAAGGTCTACATAAGGTTGGGGGTTGAAGGATTTGTAGAGATTTGAACGGCGGTGCCGAATTTCAGAGCTAAATCCTAAACCCTCCAATGTAGTACCTTTCTGGTATCCTAATAAGAATCCTAACCGAAAAACCAGACCAGACCCAAAAATGAACTACATTGGAGGGTCTGGTAAACCCTAAACCCTAAACCCCAAACCCTAAATCTTCATGGCAAGGTCTGGACAGTCTAGGTACAGGCTCCAAGCAGTCAACATGCGGTCCATCTAAGCAAGCACCACGCTTCAAGCTATTCGAAAGCCAAAGAGGCGTACAGACTGGGTGTGTAGGGCGTAAAGCGGCTGCAGATGATATGACCTGTTATGCAGACCGTCAGCCTGGTGAACTTGCCCCAAATACCCACAAAATAAGGTGCAAATAAATGATCTATATATATGATATGATATAGCCCTAAACCCTAAACCCTATATAGGCCGTTGTTATTGGGAGCACGCAGATCTGAATTCCAATGCTGTTCTGACATTCAGTCAAAGACGCCCCCCCCCCCCCAGGTGGGTAGCTACCAGGTGGATACCCCCACATAAGGGTTTAGGGTACTGGGGCTATATGAGATCTACATGGGCCTCCCTTAAGCCTCGTAACTTTGGCCGAGACTCTGCGCGCATTGAAAACATACCATAACATATCCCATCATCCCAAATTTCTAGGTTCCCCAGTAACCCCATAATAATCAGGATACCCTTTTACCTAATATTTAGTTGTAATAAGGAGACCCCCCAAATAAAAAGGGCAAAAAGGTACTACTAGTATACCTAGATGTTGAGGCAATTCGAGAGTCTGTTAGTACATTGGGATAACAATGGTTAACATATCCTAGAAGCGCAGGTGCCCATATGATGGGATACTGTTCCCTAGTCCCTTTATACAGTTGCATTACCTACTACTCAGGAACTTGCTGTGTAAGTAACTGGGCCTACTGCGCTCTCTGAATCTATGGTTGAAGCTGTGGGCGTCTGGTACGGGCCCTTAACCCTGGGATCCTTATATACCTGCTATATATCCTACTTGTACGCTTGAGGGCCCTTACAATCTCCGAAAAGGATGAAGGGCTCATCTTAGGGGCCCATAATCACTTCTTTCCTTCGACTTTTGCTAAATTCAACTTTGAGATTATTGCTTTCGGTTGCATGTGATCTTGCCCCGGAATTTGACACCACTTCTGCCAACTCCCTATGCCACTGCCTGACTGAAACATGCGCCCTAGACCATAAACCGCTAAGCACACTAGGAACTAAGCAAAGCATATGTATTTAGGTATCTGGACCCTTGGGGCTTGGGTTGCTACATGAAGGTCTACATCCCAGAGGGTCCAAGTACCCAATAATCAAGGACTTAGGCCTTGGGTATTCGTAATCATAATACAGGTTTTGGGCAAATATGTGAGTATTAGGTACATAGGCAATTAGGGTATCCTACGCCCTGAGCACTGCAGCCCTCCATTCTACTGATGTCACTTGGGGGTTTGGTGGAAGCTCGTTGCAAGAAATACCCAAGGCAACGAAGCCTTCGTGGAGCGCTCGTGCGCCTGCGCTGCGCTTGCTGTAGGGCTTCTCTGAAATTTAGGGATTATATAACGCCTTAGATTTGAGACTTTGAGAAGCTACCTACTCCCGAATACCCAATAACAATAACCTTTAACCCCAAAATGACAGGTATGTAATCTGGGCATTTGGGAGGTCTAGGCAGGGTTGCGGTGTGTTTGGCTTTCTAGAGTATCAAGACATGCAGCTGCCGGAGCTTTGGGCTGCTTATGTAGGGATTGAAGGAGAGTTGTTCTGAAGTTCTGCGGATCGAATTTGTTATGTGAAGATGCTCGTGTTCAGGGGGCAAACGAAGAGGCAGGCATTTTTGGAACACAGGCCCTCCAAATCCTTCTTCACCAAGGTTCTGAATCAAGGACCTTGACCATGAAGCTAGGAGTCCAACAAAAGGAACTACATACCTTATAAGATCTACATATAGACCCCCTTAAGTAGATAGAATGAGATAGAATATGGGGTATATGGGACCTTACTTTAATATACGCAAAGCCTCTACTGAAGAGGGACTATAGACCCTGATCCCCAGAGCAGCGCCAACCGCTTTTTGGCACGCAGACGCGACGCTCGGCGGCCGTACCCGGCACGCAGCGGTCGAAAAGCACTCGCCTGGAAATGCTTTGGTTTTCCCTAAGGGTCCAAGGACCCAAATAATAGGGCTTTAGGGCCCAAATATTATAATATTAATGGAATTTGGCCCTAAATCCCTATTATCTGGGTCCTTGGACCCTTAGGGCTTCACATCCACAACACCCAGAGCAGATACTGTCTGCAGACTTTAGGAGCCGAGGCAGTTAGCTTTCATAGACTGGGAGCCCCTTGAATCAAGGAAAGTTAGGGTTCAGAAGGCGCAAGGGCTTCTCTCGGGTTCAGGGTTTAAGTTTAGGTAGCAGTGGCGCCCACTTAGGATTCCTGTAAGGTTTATTTAAATGGGGATCTCCACATTAGGATCCAGGTGTTTCTGAGGCGGAGGGTCCATACCCCCATTTCCCGCCCCGGAAAACCAAACCTTCAAACGTTCAACCCCCAAACGTTATAGCGGCTCATGGGTTCTTCAGAAGACTGTTTGTGACCTCCCATAGCACAAGCATCAAAAGGCTATGTACAGGTTACATGGTTTCCGGGTAGGAAATATAGGGAAATTTAGATTCCGCCCTCCCACTGTGGTGTGGTTGGGGCTTTGGGGTTAGGAGCACCCCCCCTTGCATGGTGGCAATATTCTAGAATCGAATTTAGAATTAAACTGCCTCCCCCCTATGGTCCTGTGGCCTGTGGTCTGGGTCTTGTGTTTTAAAAATGGTTTGCACACGGTTTATAGAAGGCTTACGAATAGTTATTGGTGTCAAGAAATTTTGAAAGAGGATGACCAACAGGATACCTGTGACTACCTTCAATGAAAATGCGACAACCAAACGAATCTTCGATCAAAAGCGATGACACTTGTCTGGACCGCGATGAGGACCACCACGATCCCTGTAAGTATTAGTACTTTTGAGACGCGGCGAAAGCACAAGCGGCTAAAAGTGATGACAGTTACGAGGATGGCGGCGTTGAGCCGTCAAAAACGACGACAGTCGCGAAAATGGCGATCCCGAGGGGCCCCATCCTGGTAACTGTTGACTCTTTTGAAACATAGCCGGGGGTGTATAGTTACGCAGGGGGGTTAAACAAAAGTTATACAAAGGGCCTCTGTAAGGATTATACAAAGGTTACTGTATAGAGGGGGCTTCATAAAATGTATCTAGAGATTTTCCAGATACTCCAAGTATAGTTGCAAGGCTAGACATACTCATCCTCGAATCACCTCAAAACCTCCACAAACAAACAAAAACACGTGAGCTGTTTTATCTTCTACGCTCACCACCCACATGACCACCCCACATATACACTCACCCAAAGTCTTTAGGTATCATTATCCCCAGAGTAGCCATATGCGGAATCATCCAAACCATAAAGGGACCGTCGTGCTAGGTCTTTCGGACCCTTTGGAATCTACACGCGTGCGAAACCGAGAAATACAAAACATCCAACTCGCCCACCGGGTATTGTTGGCGAATGCCTAGGCTATGGTATGTGCGGGCCTACAAGAGTACTGTAGAGGCCTAAATAAACAATCTCGTTTGAGGTCCACCACAATACTAAGGCTTCTACAAAACAGTAGGGGTTTGGGTGCGTATCCCCTTATCTACTCATAACGAGCTTACCACTGCACATCCAAGTACTGCTGTGACTCTGCAGTCCCCATCTGTGCAATCCAAGGGCAAGGCTAGACGGAGATCTGTTGCCGAGAGCAAGGACGTCCGCCTTGCACGAGGTTCATGGTCGAGAGTGTTCGGGAGGGTCGACTGGCCTCATCACAAGTACGTCTACTACCAAGTACTACTTCCCAGGGCACGCCTGTAACCCCAACTGCGTACAACTTGGTAGGCGAAATCCATAAACATGCAAGTAATTGAGGTTGCAAGTCTGGATTAAAGCACTAGACTGGAGAGATATCAAAAAGCCTTAGCTCAGGACGTTGGGCCTTGGGCTCAAAGGTTCCGTTGCACAGCCGAAAAAACTGTCGGATGGTTTGAAGTCCGCGAAGCTGGACTTCAAAGATATGCACTCCAATATTCCAGAGGAACACTGACCAGAAACCGTAGCAAACAACCCTACTTCAAACCTCGCTATGTTTTCGGTTGAACCTGAGCTGGCACAAGCATCGAACTCTCTTGTGTGATCTTTTCGCAGGGGGCCCCAGGGAACTCTGAAAAGACATGAGGGTTGGAAAGGACTTACAAGGGTCCCCTTTGAAAAAATTGGGTACGTGACACTCCTTCGTGGTTCTTCAGGGGGCCTGCTTGCTTCGCACAACCTTCTGTAAAAGACCTACAGGGAGCAAAATAAAATCGTCCCCCGTCTCCATGGATCTTATCTGTCCATCTTTAAGCTCATCTTTCTGAAAAGCCTGAAGGCACCACATACTCCGTGTCTCCGTCCTACATGCGGGCTTCCAAAAAAAAAGGCCACCAACGCTTTATCGTGGAGACCCCTCTCTCTTTCTCTCTCTCTGGAAACCGCCCTATGTACTTCCGCCAGAACCGCTAGACAAACCAGATGACCCCTTCAAGCTTTCCAATGTGTTCTGAAGGGTCAGGATGGGGATTTCTCTGAAGGTCCTTTGATTTTTGAGGCAAACTATGAATAGGTCCTTACCAAAAGGGCAACTACCTTATGACAATGCTGGGGGCAGTTATTTTGCATTTTGTTCAACGACCAAGCACGCGCCTACTCGTCATCCTCCTCAGGGTCCAGGAAGACGATGGATGTCTCATCTTTCGCAATCCTCGCACGACTTGCCGGCAGCTAACCGGGAGTGGGGGAGTGCGTCCGTATTTTGGAGAGACACGCTATGCAGCGTGTCTTGACAAAATTTCCTCTTGGTCGGACCATGTCTGATGTGTGAGTGCACTTGCTATTAAGGGGGAAATATGGATAATAGGGGTCATATGAGGGTTATTTGTAGTAAAAATGAAAAAGAAAATGGAAACTACTATTGCTACTCAACCAGGACAATCATGCACCCTGAGCCCTACATCCTGGACCGGAGGGCTGAACCGCTACCCCGACCTCAAGAAGTTTGGGTTTAGGGTTTAGGGTTAGTGATCCTACCCTGGCCTCACAAGTACCCATAATAAGAACCTACATGCCCATTTTGTCGGGGTCGAAGGTTATTGTTTTGCTGGGTATTGAGGACGTAGAGATACATACAAGAGGAGTCAGTATACAATATAGATTCCTAAACGCTTAACCCTAAACCTAAAGCATAAAGGCATAAACTTCCGATTGTTCAGGCTTCGAACTTCATAACGAATATGGCTGGACCTTTGCCAAACTACTTGGAGGCTCAGGGTAATGATAACCAACTTACAAGTTTTTACGTAAAGGAGTATATAGGACTTATATAAATACATGGTTGCTTAACAGTAGTCATCATCCAGTTATAACGGGCACTCATAGCTCAATTTGAACCGTTCCAGAGAACTTAGGCTGCTCATTAGAAGTATGTATATAATTGAGTTATAGTTGCCCTGAACGTCCCAATGCTTACTACAGTGGAAACCGTTGCCTGAACCCTACATCCTTAACCCCCATTGGGGAGAGGCATTAGACGTCCTTGCCAGGGTTTCCAGGAATTCCCCGGGAAGCCACTTGAATAGGTACTTCCCAAAAGTAGGGTCCCATTCTTGTACCCCTAGATATTAGGTGCCGTAATATACTCTATAACCACAAGGGGCCCATAATATTGAAAATGACCCATATGACACCTGTGGCTTCCTGTGACCCAGCTATCTGAGCGGCTTATGATGGCTCATCATCCTGAATTTGGGTTTCGGGTTATAAGGGGATTCCCAGTAGTAGCTACAAAAAGGGGTGAGCTCATTTGCGCTCATTGTAATCTGCCCAGCTGGTCTTGTGGTAAAGAGCACCTGAGCAGTACAGGGTATCATTGAAGCCCCTATGGTATCCGTGACTTGTTCCAAGCTCTGGCTATGGCCCTCAATTGCCCTGGGCAATGAGAATCAACACCAACACAGGATCAGCCCCTTCATGCCTGTACGGGGCTGTTCTTGTATGAGGGGCTGAAGCCACCTCCCAGCCTACCTGAAGTCCCGACCTGATCTACATCAGACCACTCGAAATTTCTTCTGCCAGCGCAGTATAGAACTTCAAGTTTTCGACGACCCTGAACCTAAACCTTCATCCCAAGACCCAAATCAAATAAACCCTTCACCCTGCAACCCCTAAGCTGCTGCCAGGAGGCTTGATCTTATGGAAGTTGCAGGCATCGGAAATCCTCTGGTTGATCTCCTCAACAATGGCCTCTACGTCATCCTGGGAGCTAATGTTTAGGGTTTAGGGTTTAGGGTTGTTTCTTAACTTTGGTGGTCCCTTTTTGGGGAGGTCCCATGATAAGAGGTTATAGTACTTTGGGGGGGTATGTAAGAGGATACCTTGTTCTTCCTGGGCTTTGTGCTTCGGGCTTGAGGTTCTGGATGAAGGCTAAGGCTAAGCGCTTTATGTGGGCAGCTTTTCACACCATTTGTTGCAATTGGCTACTCCCCCCAATGGATTTCTGCCTTGTATGAAAGCCTGTGCGGAGACTGCGTGCGGCACCCGCGTTTACTACCTTACCCACAGCGTTGAGAGGTGTCGGCTCTGGCAGCCACATCACGATCCTTCATTAGGTACTAGGTATAAACTTAGGGCCTCATGGAAACTTAAATCATGTCTGGAACTGCCCTGCAGAATACGCACTTCGTCAAATTCGCTGAGCGCCTCCGAGACCCTTCACTTGGAACTTCCGCAGGTTCCGACTGAGAGCGCTGATGTAAGCCTGGCTACAATCTGGCTTCACACAAAACATCTCTCAACTCCCTGGATTGTGCCAACCCAGTCTTTCAATATGGCATCCAACTGTGCGGATGACGTCCGGGCCCGAACAAGTACGCCGCAACACCTGACAGAAGTAGCAAACTGCTAGGATGGAAGCGCGTTAACCACGTATGCGATTCAAAGATAGCGTTGAAAATATGTGCAGCTACTGCACAAGCCAAACCTGATGCCTGCTAAAGCCATACGAAGCGATGTGCTCTTCAGCGAAATGCGATGGAAGCCTTGAAGCAACATTTCCTGGCTATGCTGGAGCTAAGTTCAAGTCCCCATTAGCGAGGGCGGCGTTAATTGTGCGAAGTTTGGCCGAAACTACTGATTCATTTGGGAGGCCTTTGTTGTCCGAAGTTGCACGGCCCATTTTCTTGGTGGTGGGCTAATGTATCATAATGTCAAGCCCTTGTTCCTGAGCTGTATCAAGCCCGAAAACCCTGGATTCATTGAATTTAATCGACCAAAATTTGTTGGGGGGGAGTCTCATCCTAACACTGTAGAGGACCAATGTTCGCTTGGGGAGTCCCAGCATAATCCTAAACGCTAAACCACAAAACGTGTGGGTGGCATCCGTCCTCCGAGCCCTTAACCAACTCCGCAAACGTTCGCTGCTTCACCACCTCCGAAATGTCCACGCTCGCCTGCTTGGCAACGCGAAGATGAGGTTTTGGGTTTTGGGGTTTAGGGTTTAGGGGTTTGGGGTTTTAGGGTTCAGGGCTTTAGGGGCATTGGGGACTCTTCGCACAGGGTCCGAATATCCAAATCCTGTGTACTTATAGGCCCCACAGCACTCAGAAAGGAACCTCTTTGGGCATGAAGTTGAGTATATCCTACATAGGTACCCTCACCCTTTTGGATCGTAACCCTAGAAGCCTAGGACTTGCATCCCTGCATGGTCTGAAGGACCGCCTCGCGACTCCGATTCCCTAAGCCCTAGAAACCCTAAACCGTAAACAACCGCAACCCCAAAGGGTCCATGTAGGTATATGGGATACACTTGGGCCTTAAAGTAGGTATATGGGAACCCCTTTGGGCCTTGAGTATATACCATATACCTACATGGACCCTTTGGGAACTGGGGTATGGAGCCTCAGGGCGATGTTAGGCACCCACATGTAATACCTATCCAAAGGCCTTGCTTGAGCCCCATTTGGGGCTTTCTCTCAGGAACTCAAGAAGGAGAGGGGGGTGCCGGGTCCTTAAGGATCGTTTCGAGAATCTTTCAGAAATTTGAAAGAACAAACAAGTTGGCAGGTGAGTTGACTGGTGTTTTGGGTCATGGACGAACCAAGTGAAGGTATTTCTCCTCAACATGCTGCAGCTGGAAGGAGAATGTACTCTTCCTCTTCATTGTGGACTACAAAAACCCTTTTGCAACAGCCCTAAACCCTAAACCCTTACAGCATCCTTATCTAGCATGCGACTCAGTTGTTACAAACTCCTCAGCGGATTTCATCCTGCCTCCTTCTCCAGGAAGCCTCTGCCATAGTCTTTGCCTGCATGCGCCCCCTAACAATACTTCAGTTTGGGGTTTAGGGTTTAGGGGTACTTCAATCATGTGCGGACCTACCAAACCGGTGTATCAATTAAAGCTTTTCCTGGATCAGTCGAGCAACATGTGGACTGCCCTGATGTACAAACCACTCCCTGAGAACAAAAAACTCCCCTAAGAATACATACTCATAAATCCCTAATATACCAAGGCACTACCTGGGGGGTGTGGCGCTTTGGGAGTGGGGAGTTTCACGCTTAGGTATCTTGGCGTCCCTACTTAGGGAAGAACGTCCTGACTTACCAATGCCGTGGTCCTAAACCCTGAACCGAAAGATTAGGGAAGCAGCACGCCGTCCGTATCAATGCGTTGCCCGCTGTAGGCAACGAAAGCAATTTCGCTACTCTGCGTTCCATGTATGCTGCATGGTGGAGTCAATGCAACAACCAGCAGAAGCATGCAGGCACCTGCACAATGAAAGGTCGTGCATCTGCTGCAACAAAGTACAGCCAATTAGCTTAGCAAGAGTGAAGAGCTGCCAGGCAATCAAACCTGGGGCGCTCAATTCGTGAGATGGCAAAGAGCGGTAAACTTTCTGATGAACAGGCATTTTCCTAGAGCCACAAGCCTGTATCCATCGGATCGCAACCCTCTGAGTGAGTGCTTCGCTGAAATTAGCTGGGGCACCGAACTTGTAGTAGATCTCCGGTACCCAGTGAACCTTCGGTTGCAGCCGGCATACCAGTCGAACCTCCACGTCGCGTCCATCCTCACGAGTACTTCCATGAGGATTTCTGAAAAAGGGCACCGTAGGCGTCCTGGGGATGTATCGGATCATAGGATCCTCCTTGTCGATTGCAGTTAAACAGAGGCACTTTGAGAAACTCCCTCACATGGCGCTGTTCTTACTTACAGACACCTGTACCCTTCTCCCTGATAAGGAACCTCTTTCTGCAGTCTCCTCAGAATCCTGTTGAGAAAACGCTTTGCATTTTGGCCCAGAAAACTCCTAGCTGTGGGGTAAGCACGACTGATGCAGTCTTACGTACTCGAGCATGCGAGTGATGGGGTTGGGGAGTTGGTGTGCAGATACTACAGTCCGAGTTCTTGCCGTGATCAGAAGTCGGAAAGAATTGTGGCACATTCTTGGCTGCACTGCAACTGCGATGACATTTATCATTTGTTCATGCTTGCCAGTACACGAAGCGAAGACTTTGTAAGAACATGTCACGACGTCGGTTCAGCGCGTATTCATACATCTGAAAAGACTAGGTTGAACCAGACATACCCCGACCCTCATTGTCCAAAATCTCAGATTCAACATGTGCATACTTGAGACACCTGAGTGTTGAGTCAGGTCCAGATTCGTACAGCGAGTTTTGCTAGACCCTACCTGTACCTCATAAGTAAGTGAAATAATTGCCAAAAAATGAAAATGGTACTGCAAACATTGGGGATTCACAGAAGATTTGAAGTGGTAAGCTCGTGTTTCTGTGGGCCAACTATTTTTGCAGAGCTTGCATCTCGTCCTTGTTTCTTACTGGCGGCTTCTGGGGTAAGAAGGGAGAAAAAACTGTGGAACTTGCAACGTATGTAGACTGTTTTAGGGTTAGGGTGGCCCGTAGGGAACTTGTGAGTATATGAGGGATAGGGACTAATATGAAGGGACCGGGAACCCTCCTTTGTTCCCTACTGACCACCCCCCAGAACCCAAAACCTGCAAAATGATATAGCAGTCTCCCCTTTCTTTTCCAATAATAACCCGTAGACCGTAAAACTGCCCTTTGATAGCTTAGATATCCCGGCATCCCCAAAATCCCTATATATATATCCCTATATCGATACGTGCCCCTACAAGCCCGTGTATGGCCCAACCACGGGCACGCCTTGGTCTTGAACTCCTTGATATAGCGCTTCTTAACCTTGGTCGGTTTAGGGTTTAGGGTCTAGGGGAGATGCGCCATCTGAGGGTTTAGGGCTGAGGGTTCTGAATTTGACGTGGTCGTTTATCCAAATGGTTGGTCCCTTTTTGAGGTGCTGATTATGCGTCTCCCTCAGAATAATGCGTATAATCATGATCACTCCGCGCGAAGGCAAACAATTCTGAAAGATTAGTTTCAAACGGAGAAGACTACTTTCGAAAGGGATCAATTAGGAGGCTATTAGTCGTGAATAAAGGAATACTTTTGAAGCAATTCGGGGCCTGGGGGGGTAGTTATATGAGGAAAAATCAGGATCTTTGGTATTTCCTCATTCTTTCTTTCGTTTCACATTTTGTATGTATACAGGCATGTAGAAAAAATGAACTGAATGAAATCTGACTAGACTGTTGGAATTTCAGGATTTCTCATGTTGTCATTGTCCTTGCGCAAGGTTTCCATAATCAAGATAAATACTACTAGTTTCGGTTGAAACGCGCCAACTGAAGTAGAAGAACATACACCATAATTATAAAGGACATTGCGCACAATGTCTAGAGAATTTCAAGTCGAATTGCAAGTTTCCTGTCTCCTTAATTTTCTATCTCTATTCTGACTTTTGCCAAGTTCACACAGGACGTTTGTACCAAAAAACAAAGTGTAATGAAACTCCCGTTTTTCTGGACGTTTATTCTATAGGTGTTTTTTGCTGCAGAACTGCCAGTCCAAAGAATCGCAAGGGGATTCCAATTGGAATGAGGGTATCCTGTATTTGATTCAACAGGACTCCATTACATGCAGAAAAGAGAGGGCTAACAAGAAATGTCCCGGGTGATTGTGAAGGGGGAGGGAATGGATGTCATTTACCTCTAGGGGAGTGCAAGTGTAATGCGGCCCATAACATAGTTAAGGTGCCTGGAGGGGGACCTCCGTTTTGACAGCCACCCTTCTATAAGGCGCCCAAATCTCAAACCCACTGCTGCAAGGGGACTGGAATGAGCCGCATGTTGATGAGGCGGTGCCAAAACCTCGGCAGCTGGACTATGTGCCTGGCCCTCGGGCACTAACCCTTCGAAACGCTTGTGGCATGTGGGGTTTGGAATGGCAATTTGTTCGCTTTGTACGTCAACGTCCGTGGGATAACAAGCAGAAAAAAGATGGGATAACAAGCAGAAAAAAGATTGTCAGAAGGAGGCGACCGCCACTCAAGATGGTTTACTTATTGATGCCCCGCATCTTTCCCACAAACCTTAGCTTAATTACCCCCGCACTGTGCAAATCACTAGCCTTCCTCCATTGAGGCCCGCAAAGGACATAAAGCTAAACCGATTTTTTGGCTGTGATTCTCAATACGCATTGAAGGGACTACGGTGTCTGTTTGTGGCAGCTTGTCACAAGTAGGAAGCGTGCCTTTGAACATTTCAGAATGATAGTCCCAATGTCATGGATTAATTAAGCAACCTGGTGTCCGGGGCAGGGCAGCAATGTAGGGATCTCGCCATTGGCGAACAAGCCCGTGGGTGCATGGAGCTTAATGCGCTTGCATAGCCCCCGTCAACATGAGGGGCTTGCTAAGCTACGTACCCCGCACATTGGTGGAGAGCACCAGTGCTCAGAAACGATTTTCCAGGTACACTGCGTGAAGAAATCACCAAGCCCTGCATCTCAACTCTTGTGCGAGATTGCCTCCCCCGCGAAGTCAGAAGTAGAACTCCAGAACTCCATGCCCTTCGTCCCAATAGCCACAACGCAAAGTGCTATGAATGTTAACGGATGCCCATAATCTACAGAGCGCCCAGCGCAAATACAAAATATCCAGAGGTTTGAGAACCTCAAAACCCTAAACCCCAAACCCCTATCTGGAGCCGCAAGGCGGGATGGCGAGAACGAGCTGGCTGTCATCGTAAATGTACCTCACGTCCCCCTATTTCACAGTGATGTTAAGGTTTTGGAGAGTAGGGTTCAGGGTTTTCGGGTTTAGGGTTTAGGATTCTAGGGTTTGGGGCAGGACGTTGCTTCTGAGTTGTGGTCACATTCTGACCGACCGGTTGCCAGTTGCTGGTTGTAAAGAACCGCAAAGGTCGACCCGGTAATTACTATGGGCGGTATATACCCGAAAACCTACTCACTTACCCTTGCTCAAGTGCTTTTTTCGTTGTAGAAAGACATTCAAGTGACATGCCTCTAAACACTGCCGAGAAATATGTCTATACTTAGATTGAGGTAGGAATCTGGTCAGCTCAGCTTTGCAAAAAATCTGTGTACTGCAAGTCTTGTCTAGCATGGTAATTATGGTATAGTATATCACAGCATAGCAAGGTATAGTGTAGTATGCCATGATGATACAGACCGCCTGGAGCAACGTTCCACGTCCCCAAATGGGAAAGTATAAATCTTGCATTGACCAAGCAGGGGAATTATCAGTGTTTACAGAGGCTTTTGACCCCAAGCTTATGCGAACCATTCCTCCGTTTAAGCTCCTACGCCATGTTGGCCCAGCTTCGGTCGCAGAGTTCCTTGCCAATCCTGTTGCAAATAGAACACACGCAGACAAAGCATGAGCTTCTTGGGCTTGAAGGTTGCAGGCTCAATTATTCAGGCTTAATGTCCAGGAAGTGATGTGGTAGTTTCCCAAAATAGGGGGGCCCCCATATACAGCCCAAAATACGATAGTCTTCATTATCGGCACCCCAAAAAGGTAAACATTTTTTTTTATGAAACCCCCATGCAAGCGTGAGTTTTGAGGATCCCATACTGAGGACTGATGAAGTAATGCCTGGCGCTTGCAGGGGATGCGACGGGCGAAGGTCCATCAGGGAAGTGGCCGTCTATGATTGCTGAATATGCCTGGGCCCCTGGCTCCACGAGCTATCCCAAAGGGTCCATGTAGGTATATGGGATGTACTTGGGCCTTAAAGTAGGTATATGGGAACCCCTTTGGGCCTTAAGTATATACCATATACCTACATGGACCCTTTGGGTATGTACTATGCACCTCTAAAGAATACGTCCGCTCTGTAAGCCTTAGGTCGGCTCTCTCTCCCATCTGATTTACTGACCGAGGCAAAATGTTTACATAGGGTATATGCGAGATTTGGGGTAGCGGTTGCTGGATTAGCCCGTACTAATGCAATTTTGTGCTCAAACTAACCAATTGGGGGTAAGATGTTTGTCCCAAACAATTGGGGGAACACTATTCTTCCCCAAATTGTTGGCTTCTTTGGGTCTTTTTGGGCTAAGGGTTATATAGGGATAATGGAAAGGAAAATGTAAACTACTATTTAAGGTTTAGGGTTTTGGTTTCAGGGTCCACTTTGCCGCCAGTCTTTCATAAGACCTGTTCAGTGCCTGTAGAATGGCTCAGGGTATGGAGGTCACAAATCCGGTCTACAGCACAGCATGCCCAGCAGTTGAGGCAAAGAGTTGGTGCTGGCGACTGAGCATGACTTTCGCCATGAGGCTACACTCTAGGTGCTCTAAGCGGCCATTAAGGGCTTGTATGTGGACCTGCAGTGTATGTAATTAAACAGGAAATCGCAAAGCGCAGAGCCCTCCAGAACATGCAGGAAATTGAAACTGAAAAAACAACGGGCAAGTTCCTGAGCTGTCAAGGTTGAGAAATTTGATCAGAATCCTGACATCGGCCTCGATGAGACCAACGTGGCCAGGCGTGACCCGTTTCATGGACAACAACGTAAGCCCGCAGAAAGACATCCCTCCTGGCGCAGGGGTGTGAAGTCATGCGAAATCGGCTAGAGACCTGCTACTGCCTCACTTTCTTGGGCTTTCTGTCTACGTCGCGGCCAGGAACCCAAAAGCAATTGCATCAGCAGGTCTCAGAAAGACTCTTGAGGAGGTTCCACGGCATGTGATGTTTACTATTACATCCCATGCAAAGCAGTAGAACCCAGGTCCGACGAATCGCGCCAGGTTCCTGGAAGCATGTCAACTCTCCCAGGGGTCCTAGCAATCAAATAGTAAGTACTTTGCACGGAATAGGGGCTGACTCCTAGACAGGAGGCACCTGGTGCATCTCTTGAAAGTGGTGTTATGAGCTTGTGAGAGGCGTGAAGACCTTGTAGTTCAACACGTGTTCCACTTCGAGCGCGTTTTTCAATTGGTCCCCATGCCGCGAGCATTTTCGTTGGGAAGGCCATGATACCGCACACTCCCTGCAAGACGCTGCAGGGGTCGGAAACCTCGCCACGCTGTAGGTACGAAAGGGGGAGGGTATAGGGGCTCCCACACCTTCATTTGAAAAGAGTACTGCCTGATGGAACTTGTGTGTCAACTATTGGAGGAGAAGCCCACGGACAGCCTGGGGGTAAATGTATGAATACAAGGAACAACAAACACCAAAAGCAAAGATTAGTCGTCTCGGCCCTTCTGCGATACTACACAAGAAAGAGAATGCCAACCACAAAGCCCCTCCTAAACATCGTTTCAGGCCCTGGGGGGAATGCCCCCAAACAACTCTATGCCTGTTTGTAAGAAGTCTTCTACAGGCCAGTCTTTCGGGGTCGGAAACCTGACTGCAGTGCAGTTCGAGCAGCTTCTGGTTGTTGGTCACCTTCAACCTGCACATTCGCTTTTGGGGACACGTGTTAGTTCTCGGCTTCCGGCTTGGGGCTTGCTGAATTCAGATCGCGAATTGGCCTCCATGGGATGGGTGGCAGGCTAAGGGTGTTGGGTGCAGGGCTTTTTGGGGTGCAGGGCTTGCTTTGGAGAAGTTTGGGTGAGGATGTTTTGGGGGAGCGCGGCTGATTGTGCCCTTCTGGAGATCCAAGTTGAACCGAGAGCATGCTACATCGAAGAAACTTCGTGAACTGGTCCTGAATTCAGAAAGAAACTGCATCTGAATCTCTAGTTTGGCGACACATGCTTGCAGTTTCCAACGGTCTCAGGCTACACGAACGCTATCCTCAGCGTGAATTTCTGAAAGGACTTCCCGGAGCTTGAAATGGAGATGTCGATGAAAGGCGCGACTTAGGCACCTGTCAGCAGCCCTTGGAACTGAGCTACCACGTTTCTATAGCAGCTGGCTCTTCATACTACCCCAAAGGGTCCATGTAGGTATGTGGGATATACTTGGGCCTTAAAGTAGGTATATGGGAACCCCTTTGGGCCTTAAGTATATACCATATACCTACATGGACCCTTTGGGTACCCTCAAACAGGATGGAAATCTGACTGCGGCTACAGTCCGAAGCCCTCAGCTCGCCCGTCTTTCATACGCCAAGCAACCAGGCAATTATTCGCTCTGATCGGCTTGCCATGGCTCACCAAAAAGGCCAAAGGCGGAAATGATTGCACGTAGCTCTGTTGGGAGCCCGGTCAGGGTCGAAGTCCTCAAATGGGAGCTACCGGGGCTGGAGGCTCTGAGCGACAAGGCTCTACACTGTATCTACAAACTTGGACAATCTAAGGAACCTGTTTTTGATGTCTGCTGCCTACTCAAGTCTGGATAAGCTGCATTGAGTTCTGGCTTGTGATCTCTGAGATCTGGATGGTTGGCACTTGCTAATGAAAGATTTGTTTTCTGTTGGCAATTCATGTCAGAGAATCGCGGCAATGCTGAAGCTGGCTGGCAGTGTCCACGTACTGTTGACCAAGGTTTGATACTCCATGCATGTGCTCTGGCAAGGCCGAAAAACACTTGAGCCGGATGCCTGCAGAATCCTACTACCGTAGCATGTCATGCGGCACGACCTTGAGGCAAGTCAGTTCTTCGAGGATGCCCAGTTCATCAGAGTGCAGAGCTTGCACTCGTCACTGTCAAAACCCGGGAAACCCATTCTCAACAGAGAGGAACAGCCCAACCCCTCAAGCTGGAGCCCCCTCAGCCCAAGACTTGAACACTTCCCAACGCGGATCTGAAAAGCAGGAGTCCGTCTCTGCATCCCATTTCAAACTTTACATTGAAGCTCTACATGCTGAGCATATTGCTGAGCATCGTATGGCCGATGAGTGCTGTTCGAGGCTACGTTGTGCTGGATACAAGGCTCTCAGAAAGAGCCCTCAACCGCTCACCGAAATGATCCTCATGGACAGAATCCTAACCAACAGCCCTGACAAACCTCCAGCCTCTGCACCCAAACCACAAAAGATGCAGTCACCCCTAGAGACCTTACCTCACACCCAAAGGGTCCATGTAGGTATATGGTATATACTTACCCAAAGGGGTTCCCATATACCTAATTTAAGGCCCAAGTATATCCCATATACCTACATGGACCCTTTGGGACAGAGGCTGCTAAGCAGTTTTTGCCCATTTAGGTTAGTTAGTATGGACCTCTATGAATCTCCAGCACAACACTAAGCCACTTTCATTAAAAGTGCTGTACGGTAGCTTCCTATAATTATCCACATATAACTCCCTATAATCCCTTTAAAATCCCCATTATCCCGATATAGTCCTAGTATTGCTCCAATGGGTGTAGCTTCTGGGTAAGCGTTGGGGACAGGGAGGAGCACCATGGCCGGTCCCAGCGGCCCCGATGCAGTAACATCCTCGCGCGGAGACTTGGACAAGCAGTTCAATATGAAACAAAAAGGTTATGTAGATCAATTTGGGGTTATGCGCTGTGAATTTCAGGCAGGTCGGCTTTGCATGCTTGCCGGGTTCATTTGTCCAGACGAGAGCACGGCATTAGGTCCAATCTCAGACCCACAATTCTCACTAGTACTTGAAAGGTTTAGGCTTTGAGGGAATATATATATGTATATATAGATAGGCTTTGGGGTTTGGGGCCCGGCTTAGTTGGGAATAAGGGGAGATAATCCCTATATAATCCCTATAACCTATACAACATATTCCCTTATTCCCGCTAAGCCCCAATAAGAATCTGACAACGGTTCACCAAAAACAGCTCCATTCTCTCGTTCTTGACAGAACGGTATATCCAAATCCAAAGATCAGGCACGCTGATAATTTTGACAGAATCCCTGTGAACGTAGCTTCCATATCTTTGGGCTGCTGCTTTGCAAACGTTTCGCGAAAAGCAGAAGGACGAGCTCAAATGAGCTATAGTCTAAACTCCTAGTATCCCCCTTAATAACCCCTATAGCAGTCCCCTATATATTCCCCGATATAACCCCCCTTTAAGGAGTTTAGGTTATAGTTCAAATGGCCTTGTGGTAGCCTTGCCCCTCCGTTGTGCAGTGGAGAAAGAGACGCCTTGCCTCGTCCGCTTCCCTTGAAGCCCTAGGCGGTTTAGGGTTTAGGGTTTAGGGTTTAGGGTCTAGACCCAAGGCTAAACCCCTACACAACCTTGACCCTACACCATAAACCTGAAACATGCCGGCAACCTCACACAGGGACCCCCAAAAGGACTCACAAGTTGGATCAACAATCCAAAGGATCCCAGTACCATCATAGGAACCCCTGTTCAGGGCCATGGAT
Organism: Symbiodinium pilosum; assembly: GCA_905231905.1. NCBI lineage: Eukaryota > Dinophyceae > Suessiales > Symbiodiniaceae > Symbiodinium > Symbiodinium pilosum. The sequence goes on from CAJNIZ010015558.1 coordinate 156,246, forward strand.
ACTCCCTCATAAGGATACCCGTGCTTCCCTCATACTCCATGTCCTTCGGGATGCTGAAATTTCGAGAAGCTCCCCTAAAAACATGGACCCTAGACCCCGAGTTCTAGAATGCACAAGCCCTAATCCTAATCCCCAAACCCTAGACACCCTCAAACCTTCTAAGCAGCAGGGCTAGGGGCCTCCTCTTCAGCAGACAGCCGCAGCGTGGATTGCAGCTGGCCCGGTAGAGATGGCATCTCCCATTCATGGGGTTGTGGGTTTACAGAGTTCACACGAATAGCACCTAGGATTTAGGGATGTGGAGCTTCGGATTCTGGGGATTTGGAGTTTAGAGTTTGTGTTTGCTGGACAAGGTGAGATTCCCTCGCAGCAAGGTAATATACCTGCAGTCCTGAGAAAAGTCCATGTAGCCTAATCCCTATAAACCATCAACATGAACTCAGTATCCATTCCTTTTGCCATTGGATTCTCCTTTGGATTCTCCTTTAGTGTAGTAATATTCTAAACCGTATACGTGCAGGCTGGTGCGAGTAGGTTCATAGGTCCCATTGCATAAATTCGTATATAAACCCTAACCCTAAAAAACATGAGCCGCAGTAGGGCTTCATAGCAAAACGGTCCCAAGCAAGCTTGCTGAGCCGCAGTTGTCCTGAGACGAGAAGACTTCATATATGCCAGGAACCATAACTTTGCGCTTAAGGTTTATAATGAGGTCTAGGGAGTCTAGGGTAAAGGGTCCACGGTTTTGTTGTCAAGACATATTACCGTGTTGGGCTTCAAGTCGCTGATTCTAAGGTTGGGTGAAAACTGGGTATGGAGCCTGGGAAAGAATCCATCCTAGGTTTAGGGTTTACGGGCCCAGAAGGCTTTACGGTCCCTGAGCGGGATCGTGCTAAAGGATCAAACACACGACCCCGACCCCTTGACAGTCTAGATCCGTGCATGTACCACATTTCGACGTGGAGCTTGCTATCTTGGGCGCCTTTTCAGTTGCATGAGGTAGCTTCCTTCACATGGTATCCTACAACCACATCCGGTGTCAAGATCAGAACGTGTAAGTCATGCCTGCCTGCTATTGTTTCTGGAGCCGCGCCTCTGCGTTGTCCGACACCCGCCGCGACGGAGTCTCGCTAGGTAAGTCCGAGAGCCTCTGTTTTAGGGCAACTGCTCCAGAAAGCGGCGTAGTTTAGTGTAGCATCGGGCTAAAAACAGGTACAGAAGTCAGAAAAGCCTGCGAAACTCTAAAGCCCTGGAACCGTAAGCACAACCGTCATGGTAACAGTTCTAACAAAGAGACATGCCAGCAGTTGCCGTACAAGTAATGGTATCATCAACACTAACAGCAAGAGTAATCATAAGAGTAACTTGTCATTTCTACTAGTAGGAGTAGGAGTAGGAGTAGGAGTAGGGGTAGAAGTAGCAGTAGCAGTAGCAGTCGTCGTCGTCGTCGTGGTTGTTGTCGTCGTCGTCGTCGTCGTCGTCGTCGTCGTCGTCGTCGTCATCGTCGTAGTAGTAGTAGTAGTAGTAGTAGTGGTGGAGATAAAGGTCCGGGAAACCAAATAATAGGGTTTCAGGGCCCAACTGCTATAATATCAAGGGCATTACGGCCCCAAAGCCCTGTTATGTGAGTCCTTGGACCCTTAGGGAACGGTAATGGCACTGGGCGACTTACACGGTCAATCGAGCCTTGGCGGCTGCTGCTGGCCCACTGGTGGCGTTCGAGGGCGCGACTGTCAGGTGCTTGGGTGTGGGGGTTTAGGGCTTGAAGTCTTGGGATTTAGGGTTGAGGGTTTGGGTTTAGGGGTCGGGTTTGGGGGTTCAGGGTGTAGGAGCTTGAGCAAATAGAGTACAATAACTTTCCCCGGATGAGGACCAATAGTACGCTGGACAACTATGCCTAAGGTAGACCTCTGAGGCATGCTGCAGAGGGAGTAGAGGGTCCGCGACATCATAAGATTCTCTCAGATTCTCTGTTTAGCCCACACTAAAAGAGGATTCTGTTTACAGAAATACAAGGAATCTCATACCCCAAAATGGATAAACGTCGCGTCCTTGCATCGATAGTAAACCACCCGGCCGAATGGCTTGGTGGTGACTGTACAAGTGAAACAGTGAGCTACCGGAGTCTACAACAAATCAGGCTAAGATCAAGCCCAGCGCAAGCCCTTGAGCACGTTCAGAATGGCCTAGACATAAGCAAATCCTTTCTGCAACCGTGAAGCCATGTCACACGGACCGATCCCTGCTGTTAGACATGCCCACCCAGTACGCATGTGTTCCTAAGGGGAAATGTCCAAGGTTGGGGTGACGGCGACAGGCGTTGCTTAGGAGACGGCACTGCACCTTTAAAGGCTCACACCCATATTTGCAGCTACTGATTAGACACTGCCCCAGACACAAATACCACAAACTACCAGATCTAAGCTTATGCTGCAACCTACAACCTCCATTACTGTACAGGTGGCTGAGCTTCTGAGGATTGTTGGGGCCTGCGGCATGTGCCCGCGGATCAGAATGGGATTGGCTAAAACGTTGCATCAGGGCGCGGATACTGAAGAGCGCACGCTGTTTCTTGGCGCCTCTCTACTTCCTTTCTGTAGATGGCAAGTCTTTGAAGTATAGACTCCCCCCAACCAGGTGATCCAAGCAAACCTCTGAAAAGGAGTTCACCGGCTGCCATAAAAGTATATGCCAAGAAGCATTTAATTACTACCGTTGATATTAAAAATCTGTATGACCTTGTCATACGGCAATTGATACCCTGATTCCCGAGGTATGAGGTACTTCGGGTCATGCAGGATATTTAGTATCCACCGTATTGGAGGTGGGGGGGGGAAGAGGGGGGGTCTGCTCAAGGGGGAGATTCGGTGGCGGAAAGGTGCATCCATAAAGAAACAGTGGACCGGTGAACTACAAGAAAGTTTACCTTCACTGGCGCCTAAGGCTGCCAACAGCCCAATGTAGAGTCAAGGGTTTAGGGCTGGGGTTAATGTATAGATTTGGAGCTCTGGGTTATAGTCCCCCTTCTTAAGGAGATAGAATATGGGATGATATATTGGGATGTTATTACAATATCCCCAAAGCCATATTCTATCTACTGAAGGGGGACTCAAGTTCTTCTTGTTCAAGCAGTCTGCTCAGGTACCCTTCCCGGCTGCTGACTTCCCTTGACAAGCAAAGTTCTACTTTGCTATAATCTGGGTTTAAAGGGACTCTACTGGGAACCCTAAAACGGGAACCCCAAGAATATAGTAGGTATATGATAGGAATATACCTACCAGGGTCCTTATATTCCATTATTTTCCTGCTATATTCTTGGGGTTCCCAATTTGGGGTTCCCAGTAGAGTCCCTTTAGGGTTGCTGTTTAAGGAATAGAGCTACTATGTTATGGATATATAGCGATCAATAGGGTTTCGTTATCATCGTAACATAGCTTAAGAAGTTTAAGTTCCTTAACGCCAACCCAGAAACAGGAGCATAAAATCCAACGCGTGTATAGTGTACCTACCTTGCCATCAAGCTTTTTTGTTCCCAGTTTCATCCAAAGCCGTCAGGGTTTAGGGTTGAAGGTTTCAGGTTCAGGGTTTAGGGTTTTTGATTTAAGGTTTATGGTTTAAAAATGAAAGGCTTAAGGTCAAGGGCTGAGGGTTTAGGGCCGCGTAACATTTACGAATTCCAGGCTTAGGAAGTTTAGGGTTTAAGCTTAAACGTCTAGGTTTCGCCAAAAGCCCTGAACCCTGTTCGAACCCAAGGTCCTGTGCATAGGCCAGCAGCGTTTGGCCCACCATGTTTTTGCTAAGCCTCAGCAAAATGCTAGACCAAGGATTTAGGGTATGGCGCAACGCTAGAGCTTTTCTGCTAAAGATACGAGACTGTAGACTAAACTCCTAATATCCCCCTCAATAACCCATCTAAATGTCCCCTATTTAACCCCTATGTAATATCATATAACCCCCATTTTGAGGAGTTTAGACTATTGCTCATATAAAGGGGACACCAAAATAGCCCCCATGTAACTGTAATCCTTATATATCCATATTATCAGGACCTCCCCAAAGGTACCCCTGACTTTGGGAAAAAACAACTGTAGGACTGGTTCATCAACCTTGGGCTTTCCCCTACCTGGTGCTGAAAAGAAACTGTGCAACCAAGGTTAGTTCGATGGTTAGGTTAGGGTTTAGGGTTTAGGGCATAGGGTTTAGGAATTATAGTTGGGTTTAGGCATTATGGGGTATGGGGTTTAGGGTCTAGGGATGATAGGTCTAAGGGTTACGGTTTAGGCTTTCCATGCCATCCTGTCCAAACAATGTACATTGCCCTTGTCCTTTCAAGAAATACCAACCCAAGGGGGGATACGACTGCGCAGCCGTCGGCATACTTAGCGAGATACAAACTAGAAAATCTAGACCCTAAACACTAGAAACCTAAACCCTGAACTCCTTAAGAACATGGTCTAGCAGCCCAATGGCGTTGGGAGCTATCATCCAGGTGAGGATTGCAAACTTGTGCATCCCCCTGCGGAGTGCTTATAGCAATTCAGATGGCCCGTACAATGTGCGGCTTTTCGCGATCCTTGGCCAGTGGATGTAACGAAACTGCGGAAAAACAGACTTCACCATGGGCATCTCCAGAAGGAGGAGCTGTGCTTTTAATCCGCCAAGTACTTTAAAGCTATATATCTAGTACAGTCATGCATCTGTTCTGATGGTAAACAGGATCCTGTTTTTGGAAACCCCCATTTTGTACAAGCCGCTTCACGCGCATCATGCGCGGGTTTCCTGAGGAACAACGCCCTGCACATGCGGCAACCTTCAAGATCGGACTTCCAGTTCCAATGGCAGACTGGCTTGGCAACCCTGAGGGTCCGTTGCCCAACTACAGTACCCTAAACCCTAAACCCTAAACCCTAAAACCTAAACCCTAAACCCTAAACCCTAAAACCTAAACCCTAAACCCTAAACCCTAAACCCTAAACCAAAAACCCTAAACCTTAATGGATGAGCGGCTTCGGGTCCGACAGATTGTAGCATGTGGACTCATGTGGACCGCTAACCTAACTACTTGACTACTTGCACCATTCAGGTATGAGAGACCGCGAAATTCTTCAGGAAAGGTGTCAGGAGTCAAAGAACCCAATATAGGTAGCGCTCATAGACTTGAAGGCCCAATGCAAATACAAATCACAGACTTAGAACCCAAGTTCTGGGACGCAATGAGTATGCTGGCAAGTCGACTCGTCTTTGCTGAGGGCCTGCCAGGATGTTTGACTGCTGATTGTCGTCAACAAACAAGTGCTGCACTCGTGCCAGGATGACTCTAGTACAGGCACATTCCAACAGCTGATAGGCTAGCTAATGATAATAGCATGACCAGCTCGAGAGTTTAGAACGTAGAAAGGCGATGCCAGGGCTCACCGGTCTCTAGTGGTCTCTGCCTGGAAGGCCAGGGATATTTAGTAAGTAGGGTAAGAAGGGGTAGTACTGACGTTCTTATGAGGCTCATATGGTTACGGGTATACTCACCAAGTTTTCCCGGACCCTCCAGGCAAGGTATCCCTGGGATTGCGAAGTTAAGACCTAGAAGTTGCCATCGGAAGCGAAAGCAACTACAAGCTGTTCCCCTAAGGGTCCAAGGACTCAAATAATGGGGTTTTAGGGCCGAAATACCATCAATATTATAGTATTTGGGCCCTAAAACCGTATTATTTGGGTCCTTGGACCCTTAGGGTTCTAAGCCAGCTGTGAACCGCTTTTGTGGTTCATAATGCCTGGCTAGGCACAACACACAGGTAGGTACCTTCCCCCCCAGCACAGCCTATAATTGTGCCACGATCAAGGGGGTCTTTGGGTAAATATTCTATAGTATAAGAATTCTCCAGCTGTCACATGTTGGGGGAAAAGTATCCAACTCATAGACCTGGTCAGATCAAACCTTCTCCATTTAGAAAATCGACCCATGTCCGCACAGCCAAAGTCGGCCCCGAAGCGCAGAGACACCTAGCTGGCCCCAACCCCAGTATGCAGAACCATTGGCCATTTCGACTACTGCTACAGTATTTACAGGTTTGGGGGCTAGGCTGCCACCCCTATTGCTGGCAATGTGAGCAAGTACAGTGACATGACCTAGCACGGCTGCGAACAAATGGACATGACTTTGCCGTCAAGTCAACCAGATACGTCTTGACAAATACAGTCACGTGCAACATCGAACGCAACGCGCACATCGCATGACACAAACGATCTAACTATCTACACATTGTATCAAGTAATCTGACTTCATTCTCAAAAGGATAGAGCTGAATGCCGGGTGAAGCCAGCTAGGCATATTGCGAGAAAGCTAGTGACGAAGCACTACAGAATACAAGCTTGCAATAGCGCTGCGTTTTGCTTCCTGGGCGGGAGGTCCTAGCTGCTTTGGGGATGTTCGGCCCAGTTCCCCGCCCTTCCTTGTGGAGACAACTTTAACACAAACATCCCTGCGGTCCGCTCTGCCACGCCACTCCTAGGCCTGTGTCGACCGCGAAAGGGTGGAGCCCTTACGTTCAATGAAACATAGGATGATCCCACCACAAGGCGTAAGGCAAAGAGACACCAGGCACAACTCAGCTGTCAGGGAAAAAAAGGTCATTTCTCAACTGCTATGTGCGGACTGCAGGACCTACCCTCAGTGTGAATGAAGTGTACGTTTTGCAGGGCTTGGGGTTTAGGGTGCGGGGGTTTCCATTAAATTCTTATGGCTTAAACAGGCCTCCCAAAATCGACCGCAAAATACTACTAATCCCAATAGATGCAAACTTCAAAAATTGGACCCAGAAGTTTCGGAAAACATTCACCATACACATCCTTACAGACCCCTAAATAACCACTACCTGGACCCCAAAAAGTAGGTAAAACAATAGCCCAAACTCCCTAAGAATAGCACAAAAGGCGCATTGTTCTACATAGTTTTGGGTTTGAGGTATAGCCTACCCTGGGGCTCCATGTCTATAAATAATTCCTACATTGGGCCCCAATGTCTGTAGATAGTACCTACATTGGGCAATTTGGAGCCCTAGGGCTATAACCTTTTTCAAGCGCCACCGACTTTCAGCTCTGCAATCGCTGCTAGATTCCGCTACTGTGGAGAGAAGAAGTCTTGCACCAACCTATGTCCTTCGTTTAGGGCTTTGGTTCAGGGTTCGTATACTTGGGATCCTATAGTGGTGCAAGATGTCCTTCATCCTGCGTAGCTCCAGGGTTGCATGTGGACTGCGAAATGCTCAGAGGTCCTATGCCTGCATCAGGGCTTCAAAGCTACTCAGAAAGAAATCAAGGTCAGGTGAGTGCACGTTTTCATCGCCTGCTACAAGAGATGGCAATTCCCCCGAGCTCCCTTTCCAATCCCTTGAATTATGCGGTTGTCTTTCCACTTGGGATCTATGAGCAGATATGACCTTGCTGCAAGTGAGTGGCAATGCGCGTCTCTGCACTATGGTTTGTCAACGAAAGCACTTGCAGCCCTCCGCTGGAGATCCCAGTTGGAAAAGCCCGAGGAAGAAATGCTTAGGGAAGTCGGCTAGGTGTATTCAAAACTGCACCGACTCTAAGCAGGGAAGGCCCCAAAGCATGACTGTCAAACTTGCTGGCAAACTTGCCGGCGCTTTTTCCGGGTGCCATAGTTTTCGATTGTGTATGGAGAAAATCTTCCACTAAACTGGATACTCCCAAGTTCGGAGCTTCTTACTGATGGTGCTCTGAATGGGAGAGCAGTTTTGGCATCTTGCGATCTAAATCAGCTGGGGTGGGAGGACTTGCTCTGTACCAAATACCAAAAAAACCTAAACCCAAACGTCTGAACCCCAAACAGCAAACTTACACCTTGTAGGGCCTTCCTTCAAGAGAGCGAGGTGAACATGATGTTGAACTCCGCTTCTGACTCCTGAGCTTGGGAAACTCGCATTCTGCGCTTAGGGCTCGGGTCTAAGAGTTTAAGGTAGAGGGCTCTGATTTTCGAAGGATTCCATCTGGGCGCCGCCCTGGGATTACATGCAGGTTGTTTGATGAGCTTCACTTTTCTGCCGTACAGAGAATCAAGTCGGACGCGAGTTACCTATCAGGGCACTATCCACATGCGTCAAGAAGAACCTGAGCAGCACCGGGGTCCTCGCAAGGTCCAATGCAATCTGTTGTTGATCTGATTTTGTTCCAAAGAGGATTGAAAAGATCTATGCTTACGAGCTCAGTACGCGCATCACCTCTTCAGGCTACCGGCGATGGTTGAAAATGGTGTACCACGACTCTTACACCCTGCATCTTAGAGGGTCCAAGTACCCAATAATTAGCTACTGGGGTTTAGTGTAATAGCAACTATAGTACTGGTTTCGGGTAGGTATATGAGTATTGCCTACTTGGGACCCTTAGGGTGTGTCGAAAAAGCATACCTTGCCGAACTGCCGCTGCGACTCAAGACGATTTGACAGCGGCGCGGCGCTGTTGAGCGGCTTGGACATGAAAACTCGTTCCTCTCAGTGGCTTGTCGTTAACAGCAAAAACGATTTAGGGGTACTCTCTCCAGAATGGAGAATCAAACGGAAAAAAAAGGAATATGAGATGAAAATTGGTCTTATAGGCGTTACATAGGCTGATAATAAGCCTAAATCAACTTGCCATTATAAAGATACTACATATCCATACATAGTAGCAATGGAATTAAGCTCCTCAACAGCAGCCCAGTTCAAGAGATAACAAGGACTGGTCATTTGCAAATAGAAGTTTTGATGACCCCACGTTAGGACGCAGCATGTGTGCCGGAGTAGCTTGACTGTAGATACTGATTTGGGTGATCTCCTTGTAGCGCTTCAGCTTCAGCTTGCGAGTGAGCATACGGGATGCAAGGCTTCATGAGCACAATGTATACCACAGGGGCCTAAATAACTACCAATACCATTTGAGGTACCATATACTATAATCATACGATTTATTTAGGCCCCTATCATACCTTGCCGTAAGGACTCTCCACAGCATTGCCAGGTCTTGCACTCGCACCTCACACCTCAGCCTCAACTTTTCCTCAATGCTGGGTCGTGAGTGATTGACCGAATTCCAAAACTGGTCTGCACGTAGAAGAACGGGAAATCAGAATGAAAGTCCCGATGGAGGTGAAGCGTTGAAGACCATTCCCTTCATGACTGCACTGACTGCTCGAACCATAGTGGCATCGATATTTGGTGGTTTCCCAAAATAAGGGGACCCCAATATAGACCCCAAAATACTATAGTCCTTATTATGGGGACCCCCAAAATGGTACCCCTAATTTTGGGAAACCCCCATTTAAGGCTAGAAGATCGCTTCGACGTCCGGAACTGCTACAAAGTGACCACTGGATAGCAAGTACCGTACTTCGACAAACGGTATCATCAAACCTTCGTATCCAAATCCTAAACCCTAAGCCCGATAAACCCAAAGCCCTAAACCCTAAACCCTAAACCCTAAGCCCTCAACCCTCAACCCTTAAGACTCTTAAAACCAAAGCCCCAAATGTGATCCACCCAACCCTCAGCCTTGACTGGCATTGAAGGTAGGGACTATGCCATAATGACCCCTAAACTACCCTAAGCCCCACACTGTGAACCACCAGCAGGTTCAAGATGCAGGGTTCCAGGGCTATGGGTTAAAAGAATTCAGGTTTTAATTACTGGCTGCTAACAGGGAAGCATGTTGACAGTTTAAGGCTTGCTGTGGTTGTTAAGGAAGCTTTCTGGAGCTTCAGAAAGATACATATCCACCTCTTGCTGCCTCCTTGAACCAGAACTGTGGAAAGCTGACATGGAAGGAGCTTGCTAAGTGAGGTTACTGCAGGGTCCTACTTGAATACAAGTATGCTGTTGAAGTCATCTAGGACCATAATCTTACTAATTATCCTGGTAGCCCCCCAAACCTGCCGGTGGTTCAAAGTTTAGGGCTTAGGGCAGTTTAGGGGTTGTTATGGCATAGTCCCTACAACACGGTTCTTCATTCTCTTCCGGCCACCAGAAATCCCAACATCTTACACCCCAAACACCAAATCATACACTACGCTCCTTGTTCTCTTCCGCGCGCCCTTGACCTGAAATGATGTCTTCCACACCCCCTACACCTACTCCAACCCTACACCGCGACCTTCCACAATATCATGGAATCACTGTTTCCATGTTCTTTTCCATACTCTTTGGCCCTAAATTATGGTGCCCTTAGACCTATTTGAAATACAATGTTACTTTGAATGGCTCCTGGAGGTTCTAAGACAATCAAGATGAAAGACAAATCTTAAGACACATGAAAATCGGAATAAGCCCCAAGCCCACCGCTGCCTCTCCAGTCATGCTGGATGTCATTGGAGGATCCATGGGGCTCTTCGCATTGCTCCTGAGGATCACTAATGGGGGTCTTTTGGATGGAGTTCATAGTTTATGGTTCAGGGTTAGGGTTTACGGTTTAGGGTACATGGGTTAGGGTTTAGGGGTCCTAGGGGTATATGGAGCTTGCAAATGTATGTGAGGAGATTCTATGGGGATGTTCCTGAATGCACAAAAGATTAGGGATGTTTGGGATTTTTGTGCTTGCTTGAGTTGTCGGGGCTGGATGAAGTCTTTTTGGGGTTCGCGTGTTGCAGGCTGCAACATATGTGTTGCAGTTCATATGCAGGTAACCGTTTGGCGCAAACAAGCCGAACGCCCCGAAAGGACCACATTCATTGTTGGAGCTATAGTCTAAACTCCCAGCATCGCCGTTAATAACCCCTATAGTAGTCCCCTATATAATTCCCTGCAAAACCAATCCCAGTAAGGAGTTCAGGCTATAGCTCATTTGTTGGGGCAGGAGGGGCTCCTTATCAAGGGAAGGGATTTCTGAGCTGAAGCAGTTCAGGGTTCCGGTCGCTAGGCCTTAGGCTTTAGGATTTGTGGTCCCTGCTTGCAGCCCAGATTTCGAAGCTGTAAAAAACAAAGGAATATGAAGGGATTCTACAGATGGACAGTTGGGGTCTCAGAAATAACCCGAGTTTAGGATTTGGGACTTCGGGGCTATGTAGGACTATCAGGGGACGTTTGAAGACTACATTGAACATGCTCTAATATCTGAGTACTACAAATCCTGCATTTAAGTTGCCGTCGAAGGCCAGCATTACACACGCTTCAGGGGTTCAGGTAGCCGTGAACCCTAAGCACGCCCGCAATCCTCAACGCACTAAGACCCATACTCTGCTGCATAGGGGCCCAGGCACCATCGTCCAAGACACCTGCCCCAAGGGTTTTCCTTTCGGGTTTAGGGTTCAGGGTTTGGGCTTGATCTAGTGTTCAGGTCCCTAGTATCTGAACACGTGCCTCAGGGCTGAACGTGACGTATTTGTTGCTTCAAGAGATGACGCATCAATAGCTCTAGTAGTGCCTACGCAGTCCGTCATAATCTCCCACCTGCATTCCTTGTTTCCCTACTACGGTAACCAGCCATGAACTAGGTAGTTTGGATGAAAGCTCAATAGGTTCAAGTTGTTTAAGCGTTTTCTTGTGGAGCAATGTGTTTCAGGGAAAGGCTCACTGGTTCTTAGTTGGGAATAATGGAATATAATCCCTGCATAATGTTTTCCCTTATTCCTTGCTAAGAACCAGTAAGAGGTCTGGATCCTGTCAGTATACACATGCCTCTCCCCCCCTTCCCTAAGCACCAGGTAGCGTAATGCCGGCCGCCTGTAATTTCAGCCTTTGCAAAGCACGAAAGTCTTGCGAGTTAGCTTGCGCTGCGTAGTGAACATCTTGCTATGGGAAAGCCTGGCTAATGAGGGGCTCCTCAAAAATCGTGTGAGCCTTGTTTGAGGCAGATCATAAGAAGAATCTTCTTGGCATTCTGCGGGAGGACCTTGCTGTTGCTTACAGAGGTCACCCCAGAGTCGTTTTGCTCGATCGCACGCTGAATCCATTCTGCTTTATGGCAAGAGCACGAAACACACATGTGCAGCCGTCCTGTGCGATATCATGTGGGTAGGCACTTGGCCAAAAATCAGAGATATCTGCAGTAATAAACACATGGGGGACTATAAAATGATACCTGATGGCAACTCGGACTTCTCGCTACCTACAGTAGAACATCCTTGAACTTCTGCTGCGCCCAGCGTGGTTCAAAGCCGTTAACCCAAAATCGTGCACTTGGTTCGGGTACCTGACCTCGAGCAAGACTTCATGCTTGAATGCGTCTTCTGTGGGGGGCAACTCAAGCACGCGACTTGATGCGACCTGACTTGTTTGCGAGAACACCGAGAGCCCAGCATTTCTACCTCAATTCAATAATTTTTGAATTGATACTCTGATCCCTCCTATGATTTCAGGAATATTCCTTAATCAATTGGTATTTGGACTCCTGTGAAGATGCTCGGATATTTAAGCTGGCTTGTACATGTACTAAAAACGTTGACATGCTGCCATGCTTGGGGTTTGCAGCTAGGAGAGGCAATGCAGGGCATTGTGGTGCTTTACGAGGTGACTATGCTTGTGAGTGACATCTCCGGCACAAGCGAAATAATGCGTTACAAAGATCCCTGCCGAAGCTCAACTGCCACGGATTCCAAGCTCTTACTCACAGGACTACCGCCCCTTCAAATTTCGGGCCTGAAGCTGTCAAATTCAAGTGGCACGGCTTAGTGATGCTGACCGAATGAAATTCACCCCCTCCCCCCCCCTCCTAGCCTCCAATCTCAAATCCAATCATTGACTTGCCTTCACGCGGTCCGTAAGAATGTGGCGACATGGTGGATAGAGAACTGTGGAGCAGCGTTGGACAATTATCATTCAGCCCGCCTGTTTCTGGACTGCCGCCATCAAAGCTGTAGCCGTCACTAGTAGGGAAGGACTCCTGATGATGGCAAAAGAAGTGCAGCAGCATATGGGAAGTTTCTTGAACAATGGCGTTTGGTGAGCCCATAGATATAAGTAAGGGTTACAAGCAGATGAGAGGGTGCCGCTTTCGGATTTTAAAGAGGTTACATCGGGAGGCTATGAGCGGTGGGGCCTTTGCAATTTCTGCATCCAAACAAAAGGGCCCGAACGCTGCAAGTCCCAAGCAGTACCCAGTGCTAGGATCTTGTGAACTGCTTCTCCGAAAGAATTTATCTTAACAGATCTTCTCGGATGCTGTGCATAGAGCCAGAAATTTGCCTTACAGCCGCCAATCCCTCTGAGGTTTTTCTGGCAGCTCCCATGACAATCAACACAGGCTCCCGGCTCCCTGTCCCGGGTCTATCTAGAATGTAAGAGCACTCCCGCTTGTTTTCCCAAGTTGTCATTAGGATAATCATTAGGAGGCCTCTTCAGCATAAAGCCCTGCTTAAAGTCAAATTCCATCCGCTCCACTTAAGATGTTCTTGGCTGCTCTCCCATGGCATCGGACCCAGCAAGTCAAGAATGTCAAGTACTGTATGGGCGCTGATAGCTTGCATGTAGTGTTGGGAGTACATTTGACTGTGATTACATGCCAGGGCTGCAATGCGATGATGTTCTTATTCAGCCCTCTACAGTACCTCAACGGTCCGTTCAAACCATAGGCCAGACCTTCTTGAATCTTTCTTAGGACAACTCAGCCTCTGGGGTAAAAGGAACACTTTGCCTTGCTCAGAACAATGCGAAGACTACCGGGACAAAAAAAATGGACTGGGGTCACTACAACGGGTTCTATTGAGGGTATTGGGCATTGCGGGAAGTACCCGTATTATGAAGCCCAGCGGCGACCAGCTGTAGACATCGTATGCATGGGCATCCGATGGCATCCTTGAAAAATGCTTGGTGCGCAGCCTTTCCAATCCGCAACCTTGCTTCAAGCAACCTAGGCATGCATTTTTGCGAAAGACTAGAGTATCCTGAGTAAAAGGTAATTACAAGGGATACATAGCTTGCTCTTCCTGCCTAGCAAGCAATTCTTCGAATCATCCTGCTTCTGGTGATCTTTTTCGTCAGGTGCGGTGCTGCTTTTTCGCTTGCTGGATGGTTCATTCTTCGCGCATGCGAGAGCCAAACGCTCTTGACATCGACAGCAGCTAGCATGTGATGCATGGCCCTTTGAAGGTTATGATGCGCAGCGTAGAGACGCGTCATTCAGTCGCCTGTCCAAAGAGGCGCCGGGCTCAACATCATTGTATATACTGTGGTCTAAAAGTGCTTAGCTGATAAAGTATCTGGACCAGGTTTGCTCCGATCCTGAACTGCAGATTTGCATGCTGGACATGATATGACGAGTAAACCTTCTGGCTCGCAATGACGGAAGTAAGAGATTCAGAAAAGACATCCTCTTAGAAGATGCTTGTGAGGGCTATTTGACAACTCCCATCAGTATCAGGGGGCATGAGTAGCCTTTTTTGGAATACTTGCGATAAGGGTCTATATATAGACCCTCAAAGATGAGAGTTCTTAATACTGGGACCCTCCCATTTCTGGAAACGTCTTGCATGAAGCGTCATAGCCCGTGGAATTGTGCCCCACGGGTGCGCTCGGGCCCCTTGACTCCGCATCCCGCCCGAACCTGTGGACTACGCTGGTACTGGTGGAAGGATGGACGGCCCGGAGATAAACAGCCAAGCGGCCTTGAGCAAGTTGGGGCTTAGGGTCTAGGGCAAATGCAACGAAGAAGTTACCCAAACAAGAAGAACTCTTAAGCCTTGAAACCTAAACCTCCCGAACCCGCGCAAAGCTTGCCGGGGATCCACACGTGCGAGGTTCGTGCGAGGCCTTTCGATTCAGCAGGATGATGCTTCAAGGTTTAGGGTTTAGGGCGTAGGGTTTGAGGCAAAGGGTCCAGATATGTATTTGGGATATACTTCGGGCCCAAATGGATTCTCATTTCAATATTTTGGGACATACAAAAGCAAATGGCTACCTGGCCTTGGGGCTTGGTAGTCACAGGCCACTATGGACTTAAGAGCCGAACTCGCTCCCCTTAACCCACCCAACACCTCTGATAAGAACTGTTCTCAAGATTGTACAATGGGAGGACATGACAAAACTAAACCCTAAACCCCTACACACGGAACCCTGAGCTAGAGGCTCCAACTCTCATCCCTTTTGAGATGACACGCCATGCAGCCACTAGGGGGTTGCTGAACATCGAGGGTCCCTTTCGCGATTCCTATAATAAGGATATTAGGATACTATTGGGGTACATGAGATTCCTATCATAAGGATATTGGGATGTGGGGGTACATGAGGCTCCTAAACAACTATATTCGTATGTTGGGGTACATAAGGGCAAGACTGGTCTCGTTGCGGAGTGCCAAGATTACATCCAGAGTAGGCAAAACAACTGCCTAAGGACTCTTGACCAAGACTGAGAGAACCCATAAACCCATAGGTAAACCTAAACCCTAAACCCTGAAGGGTTATTCTCAAATCCCGTTTGACCCATGCATCTTCCCCAGAACCTTGGCACTGTGCCTTGTTTCGCCCGCTACTTTCCACGCTCCAGCCGGCGATCGCTCGCCAACAGCGAGTTCACTACTGCCAAACTGGGTTGCTGTTAAGGAACTTAAATTAAGTTACCATAATGGGTATATACAGTAAATAATAGGGTTTCCCCAATATAGTAACTTAGAATAAGTTCCTTAACAGCAACCCAGACTGTGGATGGAGGAGCTCTTGCACCACTCAAAGATGCTTTAGCTATCCCTATAACCCCTTATGAAAAGGCGGTGTCCATTCCATTTTCCATGCTCTTTTCCTCGCGGTTCTCCATGAGGGGTACCCCAAACCCCTAAATACGCCTTGTAACAACACTGGAAGATGCAGGGTTTCATGTTTTATGTGGCATCCTCGGTAATCGCCAGGACCCCGTGCAACAATACGCCTCTTTAAGAGGCGGCGAAAGCACTTTATAGAGGAGGGCCTCTTCAATCAAGCCGGCTCGGCGTTACAAGGCGCGGCAAGATTTCCTCCATCCACCGTAGCAAGTGCACGACAGTTCTAGGACCAACGAAGCTACTTACAATTTCCAGCTTATTTCCCAGCTTGTGATGTTTTAGCATTTGGCCACGTAGCTCAAGACAGTCGTACACCTAGAATCTAGAATCACCTAGAAATTCAGGTTTCCGGTAGGAGCTTTTTGACCTCTGTTTTCATGTAATTACACTGACAGGTAGCGTCACGCAGAGACTAGACACTCTGAATCTCCGTAAACGTAAGGCTGCCGCTGCTTTGAATGCCTTTCTGGGAGCACACAGGCTCCCCAACGCTGGTCACCAGTGTTGTCTAGAATTGCAATTACCCTAGGGCCCCATGTCTATCAATAGTACCTACATTGGGCCCCAAAGTCTATAAATATGACCTACATCGGGCTATTTGGAGCCTTAGGGTTATGAATGGGCTATTATGCTCTTACCTGGCTTCAAGGCTATAAGTCAGGTTTTCCTCTACTTAGCCCCACAGGAGATTCACAGTGTGCTGGCTGCAAATGTCGTCGCGTCGCTTTACTGGGCGAGCTCACGCTCTGTTCATCGGCCTGCGCGCATGTCCAAAGCATTCGGATGCCAAGTCATAAATACAAGTGTCCCGTTAACGAATATTGCGCAAAGAAAAGGCTTTATGGGGATTATATACGGGTATATAAGGACTTATGGATCTAGGCTCATTTACTATAGTACCTTTCGAAAAGACACTCGGCTTGACTAGGACCGCTTACTAAATCCCCCCCCTTAGCCAAACACGCACTACCATGTGCTCACAAGGTGAAAGTTTCACATCTATGTCTGAAGGCTCCTTCTGTAACTACGCAAAGCTCCAGGTAGCCCAATGCAGTTAGACTTGGAGCCCTGGGCAAACCCTAAACCCACTCGCGGAAGTTAGTCAATCCGAAATGGGCAAGTTCCATGATAGCACTCTGAGGAGTCATGGCACTTGTCACTATATGAGGGCTTCCCAAAATTGCAGCTATCTTTCTGAGGCAATTGCAGGAGGGGAGTTACCATGTAGGGTGCCGGGCAGGCCCCGCCGCATGCAGATGATTGGGGTAAGGATTCACAAAAACGATCGGAATAGAGACTCGCCTAGAAATCGGGTAGTGTATTGGGAAAACAGATCTGGATTACACGAGAAACACACCAAAAATCATTTACGAATGCCCCCCCTATCCGGCAACAAGGGGAATGCATAAATGTCCCAAATTTGTAGCTACACATGGGCTTGCGTGAAACTATCCAGAGCAGAGGTCTAATCTGCACGTCAGCTCAGGGATTGGGGTTGGGAGCTTGCAAAGAATTCATTCCTGCTATTTTCAGCTTGAGTAGTAAGACTTCTCTTCAGCACTGCCAGCCGAGTATAGTTGCTTGCTACTTGCTGCAATGTCGACTTTTGGGAACATCTGAATGTTCTGATTTCTAAAGGGATGTGTGTCCACAGGGGATAGGCAGGAGGGAACACCAGGAAGCGATGCGGATTGCTAGGTTCTAGGGGGTTTAAGGACACACGGTTAGGATGCAGGGTTTGGGGTTTTGGGTTAAGGAGTACGGGGGAGTACTAGGTTATCTAACCCCTAGAACCCGCCACCTAGGACCTACTAACAGCAGTTGTTACGGCCTTTTCCTTTCTTCTTGTTGCCCGCGTCGAGCACGCTGATTTTTTCCTGGAGTGCTAGAGAGCTTACCGGAAGGATGAAGGGCTCTCAAACTAATCGCCCCTGGCATAATCTTGCTGGTGGTTAGTAGGGAACAAAGGAACGTCATCCCTAGATAAGGTATTCCCTTATTCCCTGCTAAGCATCGCTAAGCAATCTCGGGTTGGTGAGAATCCCAAGTTTCAGTGGATTTCAGGGTTACCCTAATATATTCCCTATTATACTATAGTAGTTTCCATTTTCTTTTCCATTATTCCCCAATATAGCCCCAATATAGTTTACCTAACTTCAGATCCGAGCCTACCAGCAGGGCCTACATACATTGGGCCCTCCTAGGATTAGGCCACAGGAAGATTAATCACGCTCTTTATCTGGCTCGTTTAGGGGGGCCTTTGGAAAAACTCAGAAGATCTTGACGCCCTGATGTCCATGTCCGAAAGAAACTGAATGACCCCCTCCATCACTGAATACGACTAGCCAGAATGTACATGAGCACAAAGAGGGGAGATGAGGCGAGTACAGGACTGTGAATGCGGGACAATATGTGAGTCTAAAAAACAGACATGACTTGTTGATGGTCCATGTAACTTAGAGGTTATGCTTTTTCCTTAGGAGAATGTAAGGGACTTAAATTCAGGAAGCTCTGGCTACATATATACGGATATAGGTATACTCTCTGTCAGTAGAACAAATGTGGCACCTCACGGATGATCTGCCACAACAGGAGCCATGCTAAATCGGGGTTAGTTTCTGGGTGCCTGCGCAGCTGTCTCAGCCAGACATAGCAAAACACGTCCACAGGTGCCATGTTAGTGCTGTTTCTCGTGGTTTTAAGAGTTGATGCGGGGTGTCATTTCAATGTCCCTGACTCCAATTCGGGCCCAACTCTGTTTGCTCACTGCAGGCAGGGATAGTTGTTCGGGCTGCTGCTAAGGAACTAAGGAACTTAGTTTTAGGGGTTCCTTACTATGCTAACTTACATAAGTTCTTTAATAGCCACCCGGTTTTTGAAACCCTATATATCCCTGTATAACCCCTATAGCCTATAACCCGTTAAAGGCTACCCCAAATTTGGGAAATCCTGAATCCTAAACCCTAACACCTCCCCCCAATTCAAAAGGTGAAAGGATCGTACTTGGCATCTCAGCCATGCTGAGAACCCAACACCCCTAAACATTAAGCCTTGACCCTGGGTCCTGGCCCCACCCATGAACCGTCTATAATAATAGGGCTCGTATTGGGGGCTCTGTATAAAATCTTTGCTATAGATATTCTCGAACTCTTTGTGAGCGGAGGGCAGTATCCATTCTTGACCCCTTAGCCCTGAAGTTTGGACCTCTAAGGCCTACGGCTTGGAACCTTCACAATTTGAAGTCGTAGCGACACGGTTTCGGGTTTAGGGTTATAGGGTTTAGGGATTAACGTTTAGGGTTGTACTATAAGAGGTCAGGTATAAAGGGAGAAATGTCGGGTCATATAGGGTGCAGGGATGTAGGTCTGAAGGATATTATCCCAGGAATGGAGAATCAAGTGGAAATGAAAGGGAATCTCATAAGGGTGATACGAAGTATATATTCATCTGAACACAATGCTCACACTTTTGTGAAACCACCACGACTACAGTGGCTACTACAAATTCTGCATGGCCTTGGGAATCATGGTAGTATAGTATACTAAGGTCATGCAGGGTTTGTTTCTACTATCACAATTACCCGGTTAAGGCGGTCCTGTGGGACCTGCTTCCACTCAGCCGTGATGATGTCCTGATCGCGTGCCCTAAGCCGTAAACCTTGAACCCTCCCCTAAGGGTCCAAGTGCCTAATCATCATATACTTACCCAAAACTAATACTATAATTACTATTACCCAAAATCCAAGTACCTAATTATTGGGTACATGGACCCTAGACCCTAAACCCTATATACCCCAACATACCCTCACATATCCCCTTTAAGGGGACCCAATTATTGGGCACATGGACCCTTTGGGCTCTACATGAATAAGGATTTGGGTGGGTTGAAACAGGCTTCGATCTGGTTTAGGATTTTTAAGGGTTCGTTTACCACACCTACCTCCATGCGTCCGTAGTGCCTGTTGAAGTAGGGCTTCGGGCTTGGGGTTCTACAACCAGCTGCGTTTGAAGCAGCAAACTGTGCAAAACCTATTTGAAAGGGACATGAGGCCACACATCAATTCAACAGGCCAGCCCAAAGCCGAACAACAAATTAGAAGTTCGACTTGTGGATCCCTTAGGGTTTAGGGTTTAGGGTGCCTCAGTGGAAAATAAAATGGAAACTACTAAAATAGGATAGATTAGGCTTATATTGGGGTTAAATTGGGATAATGGAAAAGAAAATGGAAACTACTATTTAGGGTTGGGGTTTAGGGTTTAGGCTGTTTGTAGAGGGTGCACCCCCTTGGCCCATCAGCGTCCGTGGTCTGGTCAGGCTAGCACGGGCGGGAGTACTGAGCATTGACCTCACTGAAGATTGTTATTCCTAGGGCTCCCAGGTTCCCTAAATAACGGGTTCTGAGTTCTATATTCCCTATAGTTACATAACCCAGTAACTCACTATTTAGGTAACTGGGAGCCCTAGGGATTGCTAGAAAAGACCTACCTCGTGCGGCCCTTCAGATAGTCAAATAATCTTCCTCCACACTCTTCAAACTGCAGTGCGGCACTCTCCAACACTAATGCAAATTGCATATCAAGAGAAATATGGCATCTATACTCTCTCTCTCTCGCTCTCTCTCTCTCGCTCTCTTTCTCTCCTTCTCCTCTTGTCTCCCTTGCTGTAAATGCACCCCGACTTCTTTGGGGTCTTACTTTAACTTGGAGGCTAGACTTGCAGACAACTTTGCAGAAGGATCACTTGAGCGAACCTCAACTTCGAGGAATATGTAATGCAGCCCCCACACCCAAAACCTAAAACCCTCCGACAGCGCTGAAAACATTGAACAAAACCCCAAACCCGAAACCCAACCAGAAATCCATCCACGTGAAACCTTGCACTCATTCCCAAAAGAGTGGGTCACTCTGTTCTGATGAGATCTTACGAGTAGCACGAAGACACTCCCTGCTCAAACATGATGTCCACCAAGGGAAGCCTACCCAGACTACTATCCGTCAAGTGACTTATATGGAGGCCGTGCATTTTGGGGAGGCCTGAATACTACCTAAACCCCAAAAGTATGTAAAATAAAAGCCCTAAACCCATAATAATAGCCATAAAGGCCTTCATTTTACATACTTTGGGGGTCCAGGTAAGTGCAATGTGTGTTCTAATCCCCTCCGCAAGCCAAGACACGATGACTTCATCTTCGAAGTCACCTAGTCCAGGGAGGATCAAGCTAAAGAAGTCCATATGAGCTATAGTCTAAACTCCTCAAAGGAGGTTATATAGGGGAGTATATAGGGGACTACTATAGGGCTTTTTACGGGGGATACTAGGAGTTTAGACTACAGCTCATATAGGTATGCGGTACAGGGTTTTGGTTTTAGGGTTTGGGGTTTTGGGTTTAGGGTTTAGGGGTTAAGTTAGGGCAGATAGATGGTATATATTTGGGGCCCAAAGGGGTTCCCATTTAGCCACTTTAAGGCCAACGCATATACTGTGTAGCTACATGGACCCCTTGGGACCCCTGGGGAAGATGCTGGGTGTAGCAACACTGTTCAACGTCGGCAGGTGATGACATTGGTGATAGGACAGTCTTGCTCTGAACATGCACTATGCGCCTAGATGCTTGCCGTCTGGGGTAGTTCTTGGTACTAAAACGCGAAATAAACAGTCTTTGTGCTAACTAAACAGAAACTTTTTTTGCCCAACTGGAACCGGAAGCCTCGTTTCTTCTGCGAGAGAAAGGGTCTGAGGCTTCTTGAAACTGGGTGCTCACTGTTTCGCTTGCACTGGCCGGAGAAACTGGCATGAGCGCGCCGCCAAGTAAGAGAGAATGATTCGTCGAAGGAGGACTGCCATTTGCTCAGGTGCATGATTTTCACCCCGCTTGCAATCAATGGCCCAAACACCTTGCATTAAAATTTTGGGGAGTCTTGAAGATACACGGCTAACAACAATGTATTGGGGTCTCTACTGGGGCTCCATGTTCATGGAAACCAAATTTAAGTAGCGCTTTTTCTGGTGGTTGAACCCAGTAAGATTATATTCCTTAAATAAGATACTATACCCCCAAGAGGAGGATATAATCTAACTCTATTGTATTGAGTACCATAGTATCCCCAAAATAAAATACTACTCACTGAAGTTTGAGAGCACCTCAGACCTCGTATCTGAAAGCTCCTGCGCGCGCCTTGTATGTCAACTGTGTCAGGGGCGGTATTCTCGCCCTTGACGACTGCACATCCGCAGGCAAACTTTTTCTTGAACAACTTCCTGAGCTCAGAGGGGCTCAACACACTTAAGGTTTAACTTGGACCAACCCTAAACCCTAAACCCTAAATCCTAAACAAACACAGTTAAGGTTTAAATTGCACCTCTGAGATGCTTTCCTGTCAACCGCATCTGTCATGATTACTTTGAGGGCTGATGGTTTGATAGGGCCAATAGCCGGTATGATGTCTTGACCAGCTGTGTAAGCTGGCTTACCAGGGACCTTTGCTGCTCGGGCGATTCAGGGGAGAAGGGCTGGCAGCCACGGATTAGGAGTCATGGTTCTTGAAGAACTAACTTTAGAAACAAGGCTGGCTACCGCCTGAGCCCTGTATCACCTGGGTCTCCGGCCTTTCCAGGACCTACCTTATACCTTGAATAACCAGGCTTGCTATGTAACTACCTGGGAGTTGCGCGTTGCCTTTGTTGCTTTAGCAGCTAGTGCTCAATCAAAACTCTCTTACACATCGCAGTAGGTCATCTACGCTCTCACCAAGAGCACAGGAGACGTCAAGCATCCCCTCCAATGCAAGATAATGCAAGACTTGCCTGTTTAGAAGAGAATGAACCCAACAAAAGGCGACTAAATGCATGTAAATGCAAACTACTACAACATTGTTGGCCATGCATGGGGCTACCATAAGCCTATTTCGCGCATGGCCTACTAACTGTCAGCCAGCTAGAATAATGCCAAGCGGCGCCACATCGTCGAGCTTAATCCCGAAGGTGTCGAGCCCTGCGACGCTAGTGACCTGACTCACCCAGCTTTGAACATTAAGAGCATCCCATACGTCCAAGTACGCCTATGGTATGTACGTAGGTCCCAAGGCACCTACATGGAAGCCCTTCTGGTGCCAAAGCATATGCACATATGCTATGGAGGCATCTGCCCGCGCTTAGTTTCTGCTTGCCGGACCTTTCCTTCACAATCCGAGCTGGCAGAAATCGCGCTTGCTGCGAGGCCCTGCCGGTTACAAATCTGAACAAACGCATGAAATCTCCCACTCTTGAGCACCCAGATCTGCTCTAGCGATCCGACAGACGTGCAGGGTTTAGGGTTTGGGGCTCATGGGCAGATTTGTTGGGTTCTGGCCCTTGACACGGGAGTTTTTCAAAGTGCTTCCTAATGTATGTGTGTACATATAGATATATACCCTTACAGACGGAACCGAATTTCCTTTTCAGCCCTCTACGCTACTGAGGTGTATGCACTATCCCATGCTTGAAAACCCTGTGCGCCAAACGTTGATCAAACCCCACACTAAGGCTGGGTACCTAGCCTTCAACCCTTGATCCCTCAAAGCCTTTAAACCGCGACGTATACAGTCCCAGCTTCCATTTCATTGTCTAACTGCTTCATGACTGTTCCAATATATTCGCACATGCTCTTCGCTGACATGCCCTTGCACAATCCCAGTAAATGTATACCTATATTATACCCTTATGTAATGCAAGTATTGCTACCTAGCAAACACAACACCCTAAACCCCAAACGCACTGAGGGAGAGACACACTTTCGCCCGCCTCGGTTCAGCTTTCGGATGCTGACCTCACTGGCCCAAACGGGCGTTCAGAGCTTGAAATCCGACGCACCAAGTGCCCAACCCTAAGCCCTAAACCGATTTGGGGGTTTCCCCAAACATTGGGGTCTCTCTTGTGCTCTAGTAACATAAGGACTGTTGCATTTTGGTGTGGAGCCCCCTATCTTTGGAAATGTCCACATGGTAGATAGCCAGGTCCCCAAGTACCTGTACACTTTTTTGCTTTGGACGCAAAGTGCATCCTGTACAGTATCCCGTACCCATGGAGTTGGACCTGTAGACACTAAATCCTAGATAGAAACTGCTATGACTGCTGAAGACTGAGGCCATCGCATGGGGGGACTTTTCTCCTCGGCTGGCGGCTGGCTGCTTTTTGTTTCAGCGAATACAGAAGGGATGTTGATTGGCACATTTGGCACATAGTCTGTGAGACGTTCCAGAAGTCGATTGGCTGCCGGTATCACTATAGTGATTCTTGGCCCAAGTTAGAGGGATTCCTATGTCCATGCTTGAGGACCTGAGAGTACACAAACATCTATAGATTCTTGGGCCCATCTTCACTCTGGTATGTGCTTCAGGGATGCTGAAGCCATTCAACAGGCATTGAACCTAGATTTGATGCGAACTGTACCTAAAAAAGGCTCTCTCAAAACATTAGTTGCACCTGTATACCCCATAGAACAGGATGCTTGAACACGACACGGAATTCCGAGGACACCCGGGAGTAAACAAGCCCTACAACGGCAAAATATTCACAGAAAAGCTACTTTTTGCTTCGCGAATTCGCTTCAGGGCTCATGGTGAGTTTAGCACCTGAGTCTACATGTTTCGATCTTAGGGTTAATCATGTACTTGTCAAGCTGGGTACCCTCTCCTTCTGGGGTATGTATGAAACTACCCTTCCTGAAGCCTTAGGCGCGAAGTAGCAACCCGTCCCCGCGGGACTCCATCAACTGGAAGTGCTTGAATGCATGAAACCTTCTAAAACAAAAATATGCAGGGCTTAGGCTTGAGGGTTCTACACCCTAAGCCCTCCGTACCAAAGTTTCATCCAGTCAGGCCACAAACCAAGTTCGACTGCATTGCAACCCATGAGCAACCTCTCTGATCTGATTTCCTTGTTGTAAAAGCCCCCAACCCCTAATACTAAACACTCCCCAAATCCCCACAATCATTTTGTCCTGGCATACTTCCATAATGAGAAATGATTTAACCATACAGGGAACTGGACTTTCCCCCCCAGAAAGCAACGGAACAACTTGGGCACTTGGCAGGCCCCTAAACCCTAAACCCTATGTATCCACCATCGTCCCTTTAACAGTAATGTTGGGAACCTTAAGCCCTAAGCCCTAACCCTAGGTCTGTTGCGAAATAAATATGTAGCATAAGTATTTGGTATTACTTTGTGGGTCTTTGGGGGCCACACAAGAGTCCTCTCTGAACCCTAAACCCTAAACCCTAAGCCCTAACACCTAAGCCCTAACCCCCCAAAAAAGAGCACTTGTCAGGTTCCTCAGAGCGGGCGGCTTTTTGCACCCAACCTCAAACATGTAAGCCCGACCTGGACCTCCAACGAACTTTTAAGAACAAGCTTTGACCCCAGATATATCTAGGGAGAGAGAGAGAGAGATTTACATATAGCATTTGGCCTATTGTTATGGCAATTTGGGACGTGTATGTAGATGGTTATTCGAAGCCAAACCCTGGGCCCTACACCTCAAGCCACCAACCCCTATACCCTCACCCCACCTTAGACCCAAATGAGCTATAGTCTAAACTCCTTAAAGGGGGTTATACAGGGGAGTATATAGGCGACTGCTGTAGAGATTATTAAGGGTCATACTAGGAGTTTAGATTATGGTTCAAATGACCTTCAGCGTGAGCACTTGCCAGACACTATACACTCAGACGTAGATTTCTAAGCGACAATCTGTTGTGCCTGAACTGCAAGCTTCAAGCCCCAAGCCCTTAGCCAAAACTTCTTAGCTCTAAACTTTCAACTTAGAAGCTCAAAAACCTAAACCCAAAATATTCAAACACCAAACATTCAAATTCTTAACCCTTGACTTTCAAGCACTGAACCCTAACTTCTAAGCCCTAAACGCCCTACTTCGAAGCTTTTGAACCTAAACCTTCTAGATTCTACATACACTTCCCAGAATGGTCGTCCAAGAGTCGCTTGACTTTCCCTCCGGGTAGCAGCTTTTCTTTTGCTTTCTCATTAAGCTCCTGGGGGTTCAACTTCTGCTTTTAAGGACTATAGACTATAGTATACTGGGGTCTATATTTGGGTCCCCCTATTTTGGGGAACTATCATATTTGAGTTTAGGATTTAAGCGCCTCTATTTACTAGTTGTCTTAGGGCTTAGTCTGTTGAAAGGCACCAAGGGCATACTGTTGGATTTGAAATATAGATGAGGAATACATAGACTTCCCTCTACGCATGGCCTTTCGCGTTTTCGGGCTTAGGGTAGGCTCCCAAAACTCCACGCTATTCCCCAGCAGAACCCAACCAGCCAAAAAGCAGCTGGGGCCAATGGGAAGAATCTCAAGCCTAAAGCCCGTTATCACTGAACCCAGAATCCTACAATGGTCACATGCACCCCAGCCTAGTACTGCGAGAAAGGCGCTACGGGAGCTTCTGCTTGAAGTACGATACCCTGATAAGGATTCTTATCGGAAAACATACCTGCGTGCAAGGTTTAATTTTGCACTGGCACTTCTGAAATACTCCCCTTTTCTAGTGCGTGCTCCTCATTCAAAGTCTGCATAAGTTCCTGGAAACATCCCAGGCGAGGTAGCTAAAAATTCCATATGCATCGCATGAGCACTTCAAACGGGCACACGCCGCAAGCGGGTATACGGGATACCGGGATGTTGTTCTGGTGGCTTGACCTGAGTTCATGTCCGTTGGCGCAGAACATCTTCCAAAAACCGCGCATCAAAAGCACATGCCACTTAGAGATTGCAATACCTCCTGAACCCTAATCCCTAAATAGTAGCTTCCATTTTCTTTTCCATTATCCCTATATAACCCCTATATAACCCCAATATAACCCCTATATAACCCTTATATAACCCTGAGCCCACAGGAGAACATGAAAACCTTGGGCACATGTCTAACCACGCCATGGCGATTCTGCCCAATGCTGCTCAAGACTTGCTTACGAACCCTCCTCACACTTTTACACAAAGATTCCCATCAGGATTTCTATTGTCATTGCTATCACTGTTACAATTACTGGGACTGACTTCTAAGGTACGTGTTCTATTGTTATTACGGCCTCGGCTTTCTTCTTGGCGTCTTCTAGAGACACGCCGGAGAGCTCCGGATAGTAGTGCGGAACGTTCCTGGTGTGACGATTTGTTTTTTGTTTTTTTTTGCGGTGTCGGCTTCCTCGTTCTTGAGGGTTCTGGCAATGAGGACACTTTCTTGCCAGCTACATATATGTATATATGTATATATGTATGTATATCTATCTAGGCGTGGATTTGCAAGTGCCTCATTGGATGCTCGGTGGCTTTCATAATCCTAGGGGCCTGGCCATATCGAAGACCTAAACTCTGAAGCTTCGGGTCCTCCTTTGGATATTCTTGTTTTAAGGATCTTCTGGGAGGTGGGAGCGATGGGGGGCCCAAGGTAATCCCAGAATAAGCAGGGAACAAGCTGATAATCACAAAATCCCAAATCCTAAGCTTACTGGTTCCTAGTTGGGCATAAGGGAATATAATCCCTATTTAATCCCTACCAATATAATATATACATATATATATATATATATGTTCCCATCTTCCCTTCTGAACCCCAGAAAGGAAGCCCTTACACGCAGCATTCCCCCAAGAACAGGCCGCCTGCCGCAAATGAATCGTGTCACTGCATTTAAGAAGAGGACTGTGGTAATCCCAAGCCTAAAGCTAGGACCTTAAGACTATCATGTGTATGGTGCAGTCCTGATTTTGGAGGGGCTGCTGCTTCCAAAATCCGCATGTCTCCCATGTCTCTTACACATGTTTTTAAATGGAATGCTCCGAAGAGACAAGTAGCTTCAGTATTCATCGTCGAACCCAAGCCTCTCTCAAGCTAGGCTTGGGTATCGGGTGTAATGAAAATTAGCGAACAAAGCCCCTGAAAACATGCATGGTCCCCGGCATCACAAGACTTGCCTAAGGTCAATTTTTGCTGGGCTGGGGTTATCAACTGCCATTGGCGCTCTGTGTGGACAGAATGACCTGTCAAATTCCGAATACAACTAGAGAACGTAATTGTGCTCGATGTTGGGACTGTAGTGCCCCCTTCGACATAGAGTTCATCTGGTAATGGTAATGTCTGTGCGGTCCACGATCGGCATCTCTCGGGTGAAGATCTTCCTATTCTCCCCAAATATGGGTGCCCCAAGGATACATCAACATATCCATGTTGCTATGTAAACATGTGCAAAGAGCTATTTGAGACAATTCCGCTCCTGCAATTGCAGCAGGGGGCGCCGCAGCCCGTATTCTGTGCTTCTTTAAATAAATCCCTTCGCCGAAGCGCTTCACTATGTCGTCCCAAAGCGCTTTGCAAATAGTGCTCTCCAGCTAGGTCCAGTTCCAACAACGCGGCTACGTCTTTATTCCAAGGGCTCTGGGTCTCCCTTGGGCCCGAAACTTTACCTTCAACCTGCTCCACGGTGCGGAACATATACAGAGGTATGCAAGACAAATATGAGGCATTGAGCCACATGTTGGTCATCGTCTGTTACAAGCTTAAACAACATGTGGGGATCATCATGGACAGTGGTTCTAGACACTGCACTAGTTCTATAGCACCTTTCCATCTCCGCTGATAGTTTCCTTCTACCGTGCATGCAGCACAGGTCTGAGTTTCTTAGGCCAGCATGCAGGGGCTTGTCAAAACAGTGCCAACAGTGCCAAGTCGTCGGTCCATCTTGCATGCTATCTTCACATATGGCGATATACCCATAATACCACATGCACGTATACATGCATGTGTGTGTATGTCAAAATGACTGTACTGCACATTTTCGCCCACATCCATCAAGCACCTCAATTTAGCCTCGACAGCCACATGTGAAGCCTGTACCTGGACTTTCAGATGTGTCCGCCTGCGGGGTTTGTGAGCGTTTGGGTTAGGATGCTTACCAAATGGTAAGGACTAACTGCTCTGAAGTTAAAAACCCCTGAGCCCCAACACCCAACATAAAAAAAGGCTCCTTCCTCTGGTAACCAGAATACCAAAACCATGGAGAACAAAATAGAAAATACAACGCGACATGAAGTAGAAGCTAGGCTTATGTAGGGTTTATGCAGGGTTGTATGCCAAAGCCTTCTTATGAAGTCATCCTCATCCATTGCGACCAAAACCCTAGTACTGCATCGGAGGCCCTAAATCAGAGAGCGTGAACCCTGAACCCCTGCAATCCCACGTAGGCCTTTGCCTGAAATTTACCCACTAAGTTGTGCCTACTGGGTCTTGCAGGTAAACACTTTAGAAATTCAAGTCCCCGCCGGGCTTCTCTAGGCACCAGGGTTTGCATTTCTCCCAGCTGGGGCCGTACCTCACAGCGTGAGCGTGACCAAACATTAGGCTAGAAAGGGTTGTGGGTCAGCGGGAAGGGGTCCTAAACCATAAATCCTGTTGGGTGGGGCGAGCCTGGAAGGAAGGCAAATGAAACAGCTGCGCAGTCGAATGTCCAGATGGGGTAAAACAACGGAAAACCAGATAATTAGAGAAGGCGCGTTCAAATGGGCTCTGGGGGAAAAGGGATATACGACGATTTTGCGCAGTCTATTAGGGCTTAGGTTTTCTAAAGTAGAACTCCCATTTTGGTACCTTGTATTACTCTGTGGTATATATATATATATGAAAAGGAGGGGTCCTTTCTTCCTGCCTATATCCTAAGTCTCCAGCCCAGATTCCTAAATCCCAAAGCCCTGAATTCTACATCCCAAAGCCTTACATCCTTACAAGACCCGCAATTTAGGTGGACAACTTGTATGAGGGCCATACCTTTGGAGCCCTAAACCCTAAACCCCGGGTGCAGAAACCCAGATCGGGGAATTATTGTGGGACGGCATCAGCTGAGTCAAGCCCTCAACGCTAAGCCCGAAACCCTTAACCTAAACCCTGAGCCCTAAATTTCCACCAGCCTGATTAGCACGTTCCCACCCATTACTAGGGTGGTCAAACACTGAAGGAACCTATATGCACGTACTGGGTAACACATGGAAAATGGGAGGAGTCATGGAGAGTGTACGTATAGAGCCCCTCCCCCATGCCCCTTGGCCATCCACCAAAAAACCCTCTGCCAGCTCCGGGTGTGGAGAGCGTTGGAGGCCCTGAAAGGCTGTGCAGATGCTTGGAGTTATGGAGCAAGGGCGCAAACAACCTCTGATGCTCCTGGAGCCTGGAGGTCCCCGGAAGCCCCCCGGCGGCCCTGCCTGCGTGGCCTACAGTAAAATAGGAAGCGAGACACAATCTTGTTGAGGTGGGAATTAAGGGCGTAGCCCTAAACCCTAACAGGAAGTAGTTTGGGTGGTAGCCTGTGATGTCTCACAGCGGGTGGGGATTCTGAAGAAAGCCCAGTTTCAATGACTTCTTGGGCAATGTCCACGAGGTTCGCTGGGCGCAGGACGTGCCACCACCCACAGATCCCTGAAAGTGGGGTGGTGCCATCGGCACCTGGATACTCAGCCCTGCACAAGTGGACGCCCTAAGCCCACAACCCTAAGCCCTAAACCCTGGACCCTAAAACCTGAGCCCTACACCCTAAACCTGAGCCCTAAACAAACCCTTAAATCTTGGTCCCCGGACTGGCAGAAGTCCGGCGGAAGCCCGCAAACGGCACAGTATAGCCTCAGCTAGATAGAAACTTTACATGTTGAGGTTCAGGGCTTAGGATCGTAGGATTTGCGAGCTGTAGTCTAAACTCCTAGTATCCCCCTTAATAACAATAACCCCGATACTATTCCCCTGTATACTCCCCGATAAAACCTCTTTAAGGAGTTAGAACCCTAAACCCTGAACCCTAGGCTTTTCAAAATTAGCATCCTCTCTTGGGGATAATCTATATAGGGACTGGGAAGTTGGGCTTACAGGGTTTAGGGTTTTAGGTTTTTGGGGTTTATTGGGGGAATCCAAGCTTCAGAGGCCCCAAGAAATAATTAGGAATCTTGCGAAACATACGCTTAAAGTTGAAAGTTGTCTGGGATAAGACTTATTCAGGACTGCAGGATATTAACTGCCTGCTTGGATCTTGGGCTTTCCCTACTCAGAGACTCACTCTCCCTGTCCGCATGCAGCCTACTGAAAGGAGTGGGATGGAGTGGGAAGGATATAGAAAGTATTAGACAGAAACTCTTGTTCAGCTACTTAGGTTTTGCTTGTTTATCGTTTAGTTTAGGCACTACTGGCGGTAAGCAAGAAGGAATGAAACAAACGCCTTTTTGGAGATGATACAGAAGCTTGCAGTAGGGATCTCCTTCATCACCTCATGAGCTCTAAGAAGCTGCAGGATGATGGTAGTAAATCTGTGAGTCAAAATTCCTAATTAACACACCTAGGGTTTGGGGTTTAGGGCCTAGGGTTTGGGGTCTAGAGTTTAGGGTTTACGGTTTAGAATTTACGGTGGAGAAAGCCTACGCGTCCTAAATCGTGTCGCGTGCTTCCTGGGACTTGCCGAATGCCAAGGCTTGCAACGCGCCTGGAGGTACCTATGAAGAACTTTGGGCAAGGGCGTGCTAGGTTGGATTTCGCAGGGACATTTTCAGGATACAGTGAGAGGCTGGCCTTCTGGGCTGGTATCAGGACTTTATTTTATGTCTATGCTTCTTAAGTAGTGGTGGCTACAAGTGACGACACTTTGGGGTATCCCGTGTAATTCAACTCTTTAAAGAATGTATCCAGCTTTTCTATACCCGACTTTCTGCCAATGCCCAAGTAGGATCTATGGAGAACTTGGAACCCTAGTAAAATTATATTTTTTGCTGTTCCTTAGGATTATAATAAGCAAAAAGTAGACATCCTTTCCAAGTACCCCTAGGGGATGTCTGCAGCTGGCAGACATGTCGACCGCGCGCTCCATCGGAGGATAAGAATCCTCAGAGGCTTGTCCGGGGATCCCTTCATACTCCCTAAGGGTCCAGGGACCCAAATAATAGGGTTTTAGGGCCCAAATGCTATAATATTAATGGTATTTGGGCCCTAATACCTTTATTTAGTTCCTTGGACCCTTAGGGACTACTATGAAACACCCCCGACGCCTAATAAACAATACTGCTGCCCACAAGAGACCTGATATATTGGGCGACATAAGTAGTATCCGCGGCTTGGGTGTTTAACATTCATATGGGCGGGCTAACCGATGGCAATAACAACGCTCATTACCTCCGTTATGATGAACAATTCCAATGTCGCGAACTCGGGAATCGAATACATAGTTGATCCCCTGATTTTGGGAAACTACCATGTTGGGACATGGGTTTACATGGGGGTATTACAGGGATATTGTTGCATATTAGGGTGTTGACCCTAAACCCTAAACCCTAAACCCTAAAAAGCCCGTCATGGCCTGAAGCTCCTTGTACGCTCGGACTTATGGTCTTCGACTCTACTCTAAGGGATTTGGAACCCCAGTAGAACTTATGATTTCAGCTAAATAGTAGGATTCTAGGTAACAGAAATTAAGAGTTTTTTTCAGGAACATTGTAGTCTACTATACCAAAGCGGTGCAGAAGTTTTAGTGTGAACAGTATGGGGTGGAGAGGTTCATTATGGGTACAGGAGCAGGAGCAGGGCTCCTGGCGTAGGGTTTAGTTGGGCTGCTGGGTCAAGAGTCAGTTTCAGAATTCTGGGATCTGTGCGGTTCATCGTTGTTTGAGGGGTTGCCTTGCTCCTGGAAGAACTCGGAATCACTAATTCTGGCTCCAAGTAGCCCAGTGTGGTGTAGGTACTATCTACTTTAGGGTCCAATGCAATTATTCTTAAGCTTACAGGCTGGGCATCTCAGGACAAATTCGCAGCTAAGGCTCGTGGCCTCGTGTTCGTTCATTACTCAATGTAAAAGCAGTGGGGATGTCCTATATAGGGCGTAGGCTTCCCTGAGACTCCACATAAATCAATGTAGGTGACGCTATACTTCCAATCCCCCGTAGAATGGAAAATCAAATGCAACACATGTTCTGGCAAACGGAGCCCAGGCAGTTGATCTGCGGCATTCTCGGATTTGCAGGAACACGCTGAGACCGGAGGCTTTCCACAGACCAGCTTTTCATTAATGTTCGGAACCTGAAGTTTGAGTGTAATGGCAGGAATGACATGAAGGACAGCCTCCAACATATGGGCACAACCTTGGGATTTGGGCCCTAGCTAAGTCAACGGAAGTCAATCCTAAGCAGGAGCAACCCTAAGCCGGAATCCCGAAACCCTAGCTGTGTCACAGTTTCTCCGTTAGGAGAACTACTAGCTCTTGAAACCTGAAGCAAGCAAACACCCTACAGTAGACGGCATATCTCGCAACACAAAGCCCTCCCCTAGAAATCATGACCCCAAACCCCTAATGTCAAAACCCAAAGCCCTATCTCCCAAACGCCTCAACCTCAACCCTCAACAATAAGAGGATTTGTGTAATCCCAACCCCCAAAATTAGGACCCTGTAACTTTCATTTGATAATGATAACTGTCCTAATTTGGGGGGTTGGTGTTACCAAAATCCGCTTCAAACCCCTAAACCCTAAACCCCTAAACCCTGACAACCAGCATCTGACAAGCTGCATGAGGTCTGAAGCCGTTCTTCGCTGGCTCGGGGGCTTTTGGAGCCTCGCATTACTCACGCCCACAGGATGCACATGGTACATACCTATATGTTAGGAGGACCCCCCATCAATTGTGACTAAAGGGGATACTAAGGATTATATTAGGGTCCTCTTATAATCCTAGTATACCACTATTACAGGGTGGGGGGTCCTCCTAACCTATATGCCCCAAAGTATTCTTTGAGGAACTGGTTTAGGGACAGCGTTATCACCAATATAGGGCCCTCGTTGGGCCCAATGCAAATCCAACTAGATACCTGGACAATTTGACAAGGCAATTTCCTCAGTTAGGGTTTAGGAGTCCCTCATTCCAGAAAAGGGGAGCAGATGTAGATAGCGTAGGGGCCTCCATAATCTCCAATACCACTATTGCTCTGATATCTACTTAAAGTACCCCCTCAGGTCCAGACCGTAAAAAATGTGTGTATATATATGTATATATCCTAAGTTTAAAGCCTAAATCTTAATCTTTCGCTTCTTAAGGTCTTTACATGCCACCGAAGATGGCAAAGCCATGTCTCTAGCTTCAAGCCTGCCTAGGACGCCACACTCATAAGTCTTCCGAGCTGCTCCAAGACCCATGTCATTCATACTTACAGGTCACGCGCGCGGCTCGCGCAAAACCACCAACAGATTTGCATGAACGGGCTCCGCGCTGCTCTTAGGAAGCCTCAAGCCCTAAATGACACAACTGTATAGTTCCGATCTGAAACAAGACGGGCTTAGGGCTTAGCAGGCTAGAGACATGCGCCAATGCTCCCCTCGTCAACGGAACCTGCACGTGCTATAAGATCAGAGAATGCCAATACCCCAAGACTGTCAATGTGTCGCGCCTAAAACGCTTCAAACTCAGACCCTAACGCCTCGTAAGCCCATA
Organism: Symbiodinium pilosum; assembly: GCA_905231905.1. Classification (NCBI taxonomy): domain Eukaryota; class Dinophyceae; order Suessiales; family Symbiodiniaceae; genus Symbiodinium; species Symbiodinium pilosum. The sequence continues at coordinate 190,462 of CAJNIZ010015558.1, forward strand.
AGCCCTCAAATCCTAACATCAGAGCCACTACCCCCTGAACCCTGATGGGCCCTAAGAACTCGCCCCCTAATTCATTCCTTGTAGAAAAGGACCTTTAACCCAGACAGACCTCCGAGGAGGAAGATGGATAGCCACCCTCCTTGCGCTCCGGCTCTTCGTCGTCCTTCTTGACCTGAGAGGGGTTTCTTCGTGGAGGTATGTTGCTTTCGGTATGTGGAGCAAGCAAGATGAAGTCTTTCTGATTCCGCTTCGGGGGCTTTAGTAGCCGTGCTTTAACCCTCACCTGAGTTATACCTCCCCTTTGGGAGTGTTGTGCGCATTCAGGGCTAGCCCGGAACCGTCTACATGTGTCTCAGTTTGGAAGCTGTCCTTAAATAGTCGATCTTGGAATTTTCTTCACATGAGCTGTACACGAAGGTCTTTTAAGAGTGTGGTATGGAGGCATGCCAAACAGCCAGCCAAAAGCAAAGCGGTTTGCATGGAAACCTATGAGCCGCCCAAACTGTATTTGTGATGAGAATGAGCCCTCCCCGATTTAAGTTAGGAGAGTGTTTGGATACACGGAAAATGAGACTCTTACTGTCTTTTCCTTGTAATTAGAACTATCCGCATACGAAGGCGTCGCCTGGTTCCGGCCCGGATGAATCGTACAGAAACCCTGCAGAACCATTATGAATCCCACAAGTATCCAGAACAATAGCCACCTCGATTATTATGGGTTCAGGGCCAAGATGTTTACTTACTTTCAGTTCCAGGTGAATGCGAATTGGAGAATTAAAGCCGCGGCCCCGACTTCGTCACTTTTTTCTGCTGGCTTGCTCTCAGCGGATTCCTGCCACGAGCTTGCAGAGTCAGATCTGTGTTCATAAGTTCGGTTTAGGTTTGGGGGCTAAGGTTTAGGGTTCCCAGCACGTTGCAAGCCATTTTTGCTTGCTTGCGCCACTCCGCGCGATTAGATTTGAGGAGGGGTGGTTTCAGGTTTCGAACAATTACAGGGGCAAGTGCCCTAGGCGATCTTTAACCAGCAAGTAAACACAGGCAGTATATGTATAAACATGACAGCCCTTCTCCTCCAGACCTACCGAAATCTATTCTTGACGCTTACATAGCAGCGTTTCTGACATTGTTTAGCCGTTCAGAACTCAACCTATTGTGGATGTTGACCCTTATGCTAGGCTAAGTGGTTGAATCAGGGTTGAATCAGGGCTCTGACGTCCTAATCTTCCCAGCCAAAATTCAAAAGCACTATTATCATCCCTACCCCGGATCCGCCGTTTTCATGCATGCTCTTGCAGTATAGCTATAGCCCTTCAGGCGGGAATGGGAACATACATCCTTTGGTGGCAGAGTCCTTCTTGCTATCCTCCTTTGCTTCCTCCTCTTCTTCCTTGGCCTCTTCCTGCCAGATCAGGGTTGAGCTTGAAGGGCTTGGGGTTAAAGTACAAGCTATAGTCCCCCTTAAGTAGATAGAATATGGCTTTGAGTATCTTATAATAAGATCCCCATATAACCCATATTCTATCTACTTAAGGGGGACTATAGGTTCTAGGGCTTGGGACCCGCGCCGATACACGAGTCGGAGGTCAGCTTCTGGGAACGCATATTATGCGCTCTGGATGTTTACAGTCTGGCGCCGAACTCCGGGCCCGATGCAAAGCCCCCACACGAAGACTTAATGTAGGCAAGACCCTGTGGATCCTTCCACAGGGTCCATTGCTTATTGCGGTCCGAGACCCAAATTAATGCCACGCATGTACCCTGTATAACCTCAAACTCTTGGGCCCTACAGAGAAATCAGGTGGATTGCTGAGGCCATGATACAGAAGATTCTGTCAGATATTTCCGAGAAAAAAAAAACGTCTGTCTAGAGTCTAGAGTTGGTGTTCATGGGTCATTGGTAGACGGACTCCACGGAGAGTACCTTTTGCGTCAACAACCTGTCCAGGTCCGTTCAAGCAGCAGGAAAGTGGCGAGGACTCATGAACAAGTCTTGCCCAGCAAGCCCGGAAAAAGCTCGGTAAGTAGTGGTGTAAGTGAACCCTAAGCCCTGAACACGGGGCTCAGCGTTAGGAGAGCCCTAAGCATCAACCACACACTGGTGCAACACTGACAAGGCTCATCATCCAAGCTTTGAATTCATATTGGAAGCGTACTGTGGTTCTTGAGAATGCTAACTATGAGGGCTTAGGGTTTAGGATGTAGGGTTTAAGGAAAGATGGGGTTTCCAAACACGTGTGAGCAGAGTTTCAACATCCCCAAGAACGTGCCCCGTACGTGTCCTTCTTGTAAACCGCCTGTCAGCGCGGTAGATTCCTAGGGGCCCCTAGGTAGGACAGACCGCCTTGCAAAGAAGGACTCCTTTGAAGGGATCGCATCAGAGAACTCCTCCGTCCCATGTGGGGGCCCTGGGGACACAGCTCAACCGGGGTGCTGTCAGAAAGCACCACGCAAAACCAAAGTCTTACCTCCCACATGATAAAGCCCCACTCCTGCACACCCCGTACCCAGAGAGCCTAGGGTCCTAGTATAATCTAAGGTATAATCCTTAATTAAGCTACATTGGGCTCCCTGGGTACCTTAGGCATCAACATGCTAGGATTTAGGTTTTAGGCGTAGGATCTAGGGTATATGCTACACCCTGCGCCCTGAACCGAAGCGTGGAGCCTTCGACTGAAACTCACATCCCTAACCCAGACCCTTTAAAAGGAGGGGGTTTATTAAACATGGGTCTCCATTAAACGCAGACAGTTTGAACCCTAAAGCCCCTGGACAAGGATCAAGAGCTGGTCCCTTTACCGCTGCTTACTTTAACCCTAAAACCCAGAGCCAACCACGTAGGTGCAAACCCCAATCCAGACCGCGAAGCAGACGCAAAATGTAGACGCCAATAGATCTGTTCAACCTACAACAAGCCCGGCAGAATTTCTACAGCTTCCCCCAGGCTCTCGAAGCCTCCCCATCTTCCTCCTCTTCCACGTCCCTCTTTTTTGCTTCCTGGAGAGTTCAGGGGTAGGTGGACTCGCAGGGCTGCTTGTTTGTTTCCATGTTGGTTCTGGGGGAGCAGGTGAAGCTAAGCTAGCATGAGCCCTTGCAAGTACGGGGCAATCTCCTCGAACGATGAAACTGAAATACAAACTTGTCCACCAAAGAAAGCACGACCATAATATATGTGCGGACAATCCAACACACGTCGTGCTACTGTGGCCAGGACATGTATACAAAAAAAACCACGGCAAATAGGTCATGCCTCTGGGTAATGCACAGCTCTTGTGCGCAAGAATTCGTCCAGCAACACTACGTTGGACTATGTGAATAACAAAGCACTGCTATGGTCAAGGACGGAGAGCTTTCCCGGCTCACAAGACATGCCAATGATGCCTGGCAGGTGTATTTCCTGCAAGGGAGGGAATGGTTTTGCGGAATAATCCCTATATAACCCGTGTATTGGCCCCTATATGAATTCGAAATTGCTACTCAGACGACCCTGGCAATATCAACCTCTATGCTAAGCGCCATGGGCCTCTGCTATGGATCCTTAATCCTGACATTCCTATATACCCAATAGCCTATGAATACCTGGCAGGGCGTCCAAGAGCAGCCTTACAAGATCGCCCCCAAACTTCCAACCTTTGACAGCGATTTGTTTCTGCCCTTCTTCTCACCGTCCTAATCACTAGCCCCTAAACCCGAGCTCCTAAACCGTAATCCCTAAACTCTAAACCCTACATCCCTCAACTCCAATCCCCAAAGTCCTTCTTCTTATTCTTCGGCATGGCTAGGAGCCGGCTGCTGGGCTTCGCGGGCACGTCTACTTCTTCAAGCTTCGGGCCAGCAAGACAACGGTCAGGGCCATAGGGTTTAGGGGTTTAGCGTTTAGGGCTTCGGACTGTAGGTTTAGGGGCGGGGGCATCGTTGGAACTTTGAAAATTTGAGGTTTTCAAACTTGCTTCGCTAATTCAAACGGTATGCGGGGATTCTCTATGGATATGTAGGGCTTGGGGCTGGGGAATATGCAGGATTAGAGCTTTTGACAATCAAGGACGCCTTTGGAAACCTCTAAACAAGGACTGTCGTATATAGGGGTCTATTTTTGGGCCCCTATTTCTTGAAATCCCCAAAGGGCAACTTATAAAATGGTTTTCAACCTCAGGGAAATTCCATAAGAAGGACCCACCCATGCACAAAAAGATGGAACAACAAACGAGGCGGAACATAGTGGCTCATGACAAGCAGTAGTGGTGATACTACCCGTCAGCCCTAAACTAACCAACTCCAAGCCATACGTCCATCTTAAAAACAAAGCGCTATGATGAATTTTAATCATGCTTCCATGCTGTTAACTAGTAGGTTGGGGAGGCACAAAGTGAACCATGAACAACTGACCAAACTACTTAGACTCTGAACCCATATCCCCAAGAACCTGACAACCACCAAACACGGGACTGCTGATGAGATGTTTTAAAAAAAACTCCGGTGTTAGCCATACATGTAACTACAGGGGCTATAACCTTGAATGTTGTCTTACCTGGCAGATGATGAAAGCCCACTGTCCCTCAAACTTCGTACAGTAGCTTCCCTGAATAGGGGAACCCCTAATATAAACCCAAAAAGACTATAATCCTTAGGATGGGGACCCCCAAAAAGGTCCCCTCCCCACTTTAGGGAAACCCTAAACCCTAATCCCTAAACCCTCTATATCCCCATATAACCCCATATCCCCCCTCAAAAGTACCCCTAAGTTGGGACAACCTAAACGCTTTATCCCCCTGTATAAGCCTATATAAGCCCCTAGAATCCCTCGACTCTAAAGGTGCCTCTGATTTTGAGAAACCCTAAACCAGATATGAGCCATTGTCTAAACTCCTAGTATCCCTCTTAATAACCATTATAGTACTCCCCTATATAATCCCCCTTTAAGGAGTTCAGACTATAGCTCATATGTCCCTAAACCCTAAACCCTAACCTAAATGACCCCCTAATTTTGGGGAAACCCCCCATGTCCCTAACATTTTTCGAAGGCCTCCTCCATAGCCTCGGCTCGCGCTGCACGGAGAACCTCCGGGCATTCTGCGCAGCAGTTCATGCTGGAGATTGGTTTAAGGTTTAGGGTTTAAGGCTTAGGTTTTAGGGCTTAGGGAATATGATGACAAAGAAGCTGAAAATCGACATGGGAAATAGTAATGGAGAATGATATGGAAATAATATGGAAACTGGGATTTACACACGGGTATGAGAGCTGAAAGCAAGCTACGATCAATGTCCCCAAGCAGAGGAAGTATGCCGACACTGGAGGGATCATAGAAGAACACCCAAAACAAGACCACACCCCCAGAAACAGATCCATCGGTTGGTTTTAGGCGGTATAACCCCAAACCCTAAACTTAACCCTAAACGTATGGCAACATCGACAGGCAAACTTGCGCTGCAAAGCTGTGAGGGCATTCTCAGGGCTATTAACTACAGCCGGGTTGCCGTTAAGGAACTTCTATCAATTTGCCATGGTAGAAAAGCCGTAACTGTTGCTGCGTATCCACACTGTGGTAACTTAGTCCACTTTCCTTGAACCCCTCCATACACCTTAGCGACTTTGGGGGGGGTTTAAGTATCCTTTAGTGGGTTTAGGATTCTTTGGGTTTTGGGGTTTGGGGTTTTAACCCTAATCCTTTATTCAAGTTCCTTTGAAGCAGCTCCAGCAGCCCCAAGCCAGATAGAAGATGGTCCACTGCTTAAACCCGATGATATATCATAGACTATCCTAATCTACTATAACCCATTATAATATAGCATCTGCTATAATCTTATATAATATGATACAATATATTATGATACGATATTATGTTCTAATATGCTCTAATCTCTTAGAACATACGCCCTAAACCTTATGGCTGTTGCCCTGCTTCTCGTTCGGAGTTTTTGGTCTAGGTCGGGTGTAGGTTCGAGACAAGCATTTGGCAAATAACAGAAGAAGTTTTCAATAATGGGGACGCCACTGACACACACAGACACACACACACACACACACACAACGCGATTGAAATTCTTGATTATAGGGACCACCCAATCGGGGACCCCCCATGTTTAATAATTACCAAAAAAAACGCATGGCCCTTAGTAACCTATGCCTGGGAAATTGAGACATCTAATATCATACTTCACGCAAGGTTCTTAGTATCAACAATACCTGTCGGAAGCCTCAAAGGTTATTGCTGAACCCCCGCCGATTCAGCCCCAAACCTTATAAACCCTGAACACCCTAAACCCTAAACCCTAAACCCTAAACCCTGACCCTTGAACTCTAAGTCCTGAAACCTGAACTCTGCCTTCTCAGCACCAAGTTCTCCGTGCCGCTCGTCCTCGACAGGGATTCCAGGTTGGCTCTCAGTTTTATGTCGGGTTCAGGTATGGGGACAATGGAGAAATGCATCCCACTTCTTGTGGTATGGTTCAGCTTTTGGTTCCTAATCGCCATCGGAAGATATGAGATGATAAGCTGCAAGGGGCACTAGCGTTGAGGAGTTCTGGGTCTGGGGGCGCGAGAGTGTGGGGGGGGGGGTTGTTCGGGACCGTGTTCAAAGGCTCAGGCGTGGTAGAGCCAAACTCAGTGATGCTCCCAAAAACCCTAAGGGTCCAAGTACTCAATAATTATATACTTGCCCAAAACCTGTACTATAATTACTATTACCCAAAAGCCAAGTACCTAATTATCGGGTACATGGACCCTCTGGGAAAGTGAGAAAGATGTTTCGAGACCATGGGGTGACCCTAGGCCGACGCTCGTATCGAACACATCTGGGCGCGTGGCCAGCATAGAAGCACAAATGAGTATCAGTACCGTTTTCAGGTCCATCTGAAGTATCCTGCACCATGAGAAAACAGGAAATCTAGGACCATACTGTTCTCAATCTTAGGGGTCCCATCTTAATATAGGCTTGGCAGGAATAGAGTTTGGGATATGTGCTGGTGAAATCCAGGCCGGTCACTTGGGAAAAGCCTTGGAAATTAAGATAGCCAGCTACTCCCAGAGGAAACAAGTACAGACCCTCACAGAGTATAATTCTTGTTACTGCTATAGGTAGCTCTAAAAAAGGAACCCCAATTCATGGGAACTCTTCCGCCCCCCCCCCTCCCCCCCGGCATATTTCAGTTCCGAGAGCAAGCAGAGATGGCCTGCCATGCGTACATTCTCTAATAGAAGTCTGCGAGTACTATTGATGATACAAGTCCCGCATGACCATAAAGGCTCCAAACAGCCCAACGTAGGACAAAAGTATGGACTCTAGGGCCCAATGTAGGTATGACTTATAGACTTAGCGTCCCAACTTTAAGAATTACGGGATTCTGTATCTCATTGCGTCTATTTGGAGCTCTGGGGTACTAATAGTAATAGTAATAGTAATGGCCGTCCCAATAAACTCAAGCAGCGCGAGGTCTTTGAGATTCGACTCTGGAACCCCTGAGCTCCTGTGATTCCGACGCGGAAGTAGCCCCACCCTGGCGCGACTTGGTTCATAGGATTCCATGCAGACTACACCCACACCCTTGCCAAATGAGAACTAGCTAAGGTCTTTTCAAGAAGGCAAGAGTAGAGATTTAGAGCTTGTTTGGCCGTTACCTTGGGGGCAGCACGAGGAAATCCTGTACCACTCAGGACGACCAACCATGCTGCAAGGAAAAAAGCGATGGTTCGACAGTTCTTCTCTGCACAACATAACTGAGGCGAGCTAGCGTCGCAGGACTTGAGCAACTCATTTGCAGCAGTTCAGCAATACTAGGAGATGCCGGGGATGCCCGATCCCTTGTTCTACGCTCTTGGTCGTCCCGGCAAGAATTTCAAGCCCTTGCAAAAGTTGTGGTTATTGAGAAGGGTGCCAATGGCCCCCTTCCAAAGCAGCTTTGGCCCCTTCACAAGCCATCTTCCAGGATTTTGGGCTCTTTCGTGGGTCGGGTCGGGTCAATTTAAAGGGAAGGGTGTGAATAGGAAAAGCGATTAGTGCGAATTCACTTAGCAGCACTTCTAAATCGAATACTACTAGACACTCTCCCCTTCTAATCTACAATTCCCTGAAAATCAAGCCGAAACTGTGGAGCAAATATCAATTATGCCGTCTGCCCGAAACTGAGAACCTGGAATCCATTTGGCATAAGCAGGCTACGTGGCATCCTTGAGCTTTAAAATTAGGAGGCTTACCCTGGACCCATCTTCTGGGAGACGAACGACGTTTACGGACCGCCAAGTCTGCAGCGCGTCATGGAAAGCTTTGTCTGGGATATGAACACATCAGCTCGTACATCACTAACAAGCAGCCACTACATCGGTCCACCAAGCAAGAACTGCACAATTTCAAAACAATCTGTACCAATTTCAAGGACATCTGCACCCACATCTCTGTTGGATTGTTCTGGTGAGTGTTCTTACACAAAGTATGGAAGTACCCCAACCTCCTCCTCTGCCCCCTGCTGTCCACATCCCCGCCCTGCCCCATCCAACATGGATCTGACACAATTTTGAAGACAGTGTCATTGGTAGGTGGGGTGGGGGACGCAGCTGCCTCCTCCTCCTCCTCGTGCCACTTCTTGCTTCTTTTTCTTCCGCTTCTTCTGTGAGACTACTCTTGCTCCTGTTCCTACTGGTGAGTTGCTGTCCGCAACATGATATTTACCGACACCTCGACATGCGTGGTTGCGCTCTTCCTTGCCCCTTGTAAAAGGGATCGCCTATTACCGGGACCTGTACTGCTCCCTCTCTCAAAATAGTACAGGTTCTTCCATTGTCCTCGCTTTAGCACCTACAGCACATACTTAGGAAACACCATTTGCCAACTGTGTACCCAGAATAAATATCGTGAAACTCCTGGGTTCTTTGGATGTCTAATTAATTGTGACTGTTAAGCGTGGGGTCTCTCGGCACAGGCTCCCAACCCCAGTGACATGAGAAGTTGAGAAATGCCACATAGGAAACTTACTGGTTGTCAGTGGGGAGTCAGGGAATAGAATCCCCATTAAAACATCTGTATCTAAAAGCCCTAGACCCTAAACCTTAAACCCTAAACCCTCTATATATCTATAGATATACATATGTATATAACATTCCCTTGTTGCCTACTAAACCCTGGTACGGAAAGCGAGCCGCGGGAAACCGAGACATCGCCAGGGACGTCTCCAAAGCCAGACCTCTGACCTCGACATTACTTCCTGGTTCTTCGTAGGGACTAAGGGAATACAATCCCCATCAAGTATAGTGTTTAGGCTTTAAGGGACAGGGAATATAAGGCCCAATATCTATATGCATATATATATATATGTATCTAGATTCCCTTACTCCCGACTAAGAACCAGTAAGATTAGCACTTATCTCGCCTAGACCTCCCGAGGTCATTGCTTTTTGGGAGGGCTCGTGGTGATGCTAAGCCAGCAGCCTTGACAGGGCAACTTCATCTATACATAATTGCGGTTGGGGGGTTATAAAGGGTTATATTGGGGGTTATATAGGGATATTATAGGGATAATGGAAAAGAAAATGGAAGCTACTGGGACGGATGCGTGCGCGCTGTGAAGTCTGAAGGCCTGGCAGAGTAAGGAGCGGCGACTTTCAACTCCAGCCAGATCCTTCCCATCACCCGCCCAAACCCGACATGCCACAACTTGATGCCCAATACCTGGTTTCGAGGGGATAGATCCACCATCTTCAGCGGGAGACAATTATAGATTCTTCCATAAGGGCTCAGCTCATCTTTTCTCCTTGACCTATACTAGGACAACTACCATCACCAACATTACCTACTTGCACCGTTTGGGTCTATAGCCGTAAGACTTGTACAAATTGTTCAAATGAGGTTTCTGTTTCATAGGATGACGAGCAAGGGACTTTCTCACCTATGTTGGCTCTAATGGAGGGTTTAGGGTTTAGGGTTTAGCATATATTTTCATTCTAGGAACAGAATGAGGACCGTAAACAAGATCAACCTAAACTCAGAACTCTAAGAGAAAGCCCTTTACTGTGAACCCCAAAACCCTGACACCTCAATCCTCCTTAAGCCCTTCAACTCTTTCAAGGATATATATATATGTATAGATGCATAATATATATATATATACACGTGTGTGTGTGTACCCTAAGCCCTAAACGCTTAGCCACACCTGGACCTCAAAAGTAAACAGAATAATGGCGAAATCTATAGAAAAGACTCAAGACTGCCATTCTTCTTTGTACTTTGAGGGTTCTGACAAACCTTAGACCCTACACCCTAAACCCTTAACCCTAAGCCCTGCGCCCTAAACCCTAAGCCCTGAACCCCACACCCTAAACCCAAATCCTAAACCCTAAACACTAAATCCTAAGCCCTGAACCCCACACCCTAAACCCTAACTCCTAAACCCTAAACCCTAACTCCTAACTCCTAAACCCTGAACCCTACCCCCTATACACTAAATCCTAAACCCTAAACCCTAAATCCTAAACCCTAGATTATAGGAGGTTATTAAGGGGGATACTATGGAAATCTATGGCTCCGGACTGGAGCGGCTGATGGGCCGCGGCATACAACATGCAGGCAAGGCCTGGCGAATGGAAGGAGTTTGGGGTTTAGGGTTTGTGGTTTAAAGTTTTTTGTTTTTTTGGGGGGGGTGAGAGGGGGGGGGTGGTTTAAGGTTTGGGATTTAGGGGTTGGGGTTCTGAATTTGGGGTTTGGGGTTTAGGGATTGGGGTTTGGGGTGTAGGGTTTGGGGTTCAGGGATTACCTGGAATCCCCCCAAAGTATGCCAGCTGCCTATGATTGCTCGTGGTTCTGTTTACATCTACATGGGTACCCTAGAGAGGTCATGTGGGGACATAAGGGCTTATCGGAGTAATATGGGGATCCAACTAGACCCTCCAAGTATGTAGTACAAGGGTCCTTGTGACGGTTTATTTGGTTACCTACTTTTCAAGCTCAAGTATTTGGAGGTTCTCAGTATCACCGGGCGGTGCGTCTACAAATAATGCCTTATACCTTGGACTCTCAAGCGCCCAAATAGTACCTACGTTGCCTACATTAAACCCTAAACCCTAAACCCATTGCGCTACTTAGGGCCTTACGGTACCGGGGATGGCCAGCAAATGTAGGCGGCTCGGGTTTGGTTCCCTCTCACTTGCTTGCTGTGAAGGCAATTTCTTTAAGTTACTATATTAACCCCATCTATAAGGGTTTAGGGTTTAGGGATTTAAGTTATTACTATATTACCCCCCTATAATGGAGAATCACATGGAAAAGAACATGGAACATGAAATGGAAACTGGGTAAGAATATATGGAGTTAAGGAGCTTAGCTTAAGTTACTATAGTGGGGAAACCCCACGGTTTACTATATATACATATACCCATTATGGTACCTTAATTTAAGTTCCTTTACAGCAACCCAGCTTTTAAACCCCTAAACCCTAAACCCCTAAGCCCTACAGGATCGGAAGACATTGGTCGGCGCTTCGGATGCGCGCTGCGGCTCGGCAGTCTCGGCAAGGTGACTTTTACATGCTGCAGGGGCAGACTCTCCCCAGCTAAGGGTTAGGGTTCAGCATTTGGGCCAGACTCTCCCTAGCTAAGGAAAAACATCATGGAACACGGCCATTGGGTTCGCGGTCGAGCTCTCTCGTGGATGTTGCAACACATGATGCCAACTCCCATGTTGGCATGGCGGAAGTTCTAATAGTAACAAGATCAATACTGACAAGATCAATAACAGTGACAATGTTCATAATAATTGTAGCAATATCAATACTAAATACCTGCAAGCCGCCACTGAACTTGTTCCAGAGGAGTGTATGCCAGACGAAATGACAACTCACAAGCAAACACACCATTGTCATAGCACTTGAAATTTTGGTGAAACAATAATAATCAAGAATCCCAATAACTAATACGAGTATTGAACATAGTTGATAATACTAACCGTTAATACTAAGATTGACCATCATAGTTCACAATACAAAATAAGTCATCACAATAATACTGAAACACATGAATAGTAGTATCTGAGATTCCCTGGGCCCAACCTGCCATACCTCGCATAAGTTTGTTCGAGGCCACCCCTGTTATTTATATATATATATATCTATACCTATATATATATATGGAGGGCTAGGGCTAGTAGGGAATGTGGGAATATTTCTAGGGGTGAATGCCTTGCCCAAGAACCGCGTTTGTTCTCAAGGACCACCGTTCTCCAACATATTCGTGCTTGGACCCTGCGAGCTACAACGTGTTGACCCCCAAGTGACAAAACTCGTCTGCGCCTGTAGCCATTACATGCTGCACTCATAAAACAAATCTAGGGAAAAAAAGTAGCTTATAATCAGTGGCCGAGATCCTGCACACTGCAGGACAGCTGCTTTTTCTCCCAAGCCCTCAGCCCTCCATCTACTTAAGGATAACCCTAAACCCTAAACCCTAAACCATGGGCTCTGTATCCCAAGAGCCTAGACTCCCTACACCGGACCCATAGCCCTAAACCATGAGGCCCGACGTCTCGTGGCCTGTGACCGACTCTCTTGCCCGCGTGCAGAACAAGAAGCACCAAGGGCGGGGAGGGCTCAGGCTCCGTGCTTTGAGACTTTGGTAACGTTCAGGGTTTAGGGTTCAGAGTTAGAAGCCGAAAGGTTTCTGGCTTTCAGTTCAGGCTATCTTTGGGGTAGGGGCTGGGGCATGGTCCGGAGCTAGTGGCTATAATATAGGGCTTGTGATTTGCCAGGATCTTGAGGTGGGTGATGGGCTACCGCACGAGGTAATGATTTGAGAAATGATGAAGAGCATCACTGCTCAGCCTTTCTTTCGGGGATACCTGCTTTCAACGCTGCCCCTCTTTGAGCCGAGATGGACACAAAATCCTTGGGTTCTAGAGGTTAAGGCTCGAAGACAACCAGACCCACAAAAATGAAAAGGCTTCCCCTTGAATCTATCATGAAGGCCTAAGAACCGAGGAAGCCTTCAACATTGACCCTATTTTGTTTCTCTGCCCTACCCTCCGCCGCTAGGAGGCCACCCAAAGCTTGAGGACAGTCCCAAATTACTCGGCAGCGCTGTACAGAAAAGTACGGTATCGTATCGTATAGTCCCCCTTAAGTAGATAGAGTATGGGGTATGTGGGGATCTTATTATAATATGTCCAAAGCCATATTCTATCTACTTCAGGGGGATTATATATGAAGGTAGAGTGTGTAAGTACGTTACAGTAAGCTCGAGGGGCCAGGCACTATAGGGTTTAGGGTCTAGCTTCAGGCACCATGGGGCTTCTATATAGTACCCTAAATCCTAAACCCTAGACCCTAAACCAGTTAGTTTGAGTCGGAAGTGTGCATAACGTTAAAAGCTTCTGTGGCATGAATGCAGTTGTTAGGGGGTGTTGCTTGGACACCCCTATGGATGTCTGCGATCCCTGGCCCCCAAAAATTGTGAATGACCCCCCCCCCTCGGCCCCATACACTACCAGCATGTGCATATATATATTTATACATGTGTGTATACATACGTATGCTAATGGAGATATATGCGTACATTAGGACATTAGGGATAATATTCATTTTCAGGATGGCGGGAGGGTTCATTACTTTTTTCAACCAACCCAGGTGCCTGTGGTCGATCGCCTGCACGAACAGCCCAATTGAAGGAAAGTCCACACTAAACCCTAAACCCTGCAACCTAAACCAAGCGAAATGGGGCAACCATGATGCAGACGCCAAAACCTTGCAAAAAACAAGACCCTCCTGCACCGGTAGTGTAATGGGGGACCTTGTGCTTCAAAGGCAGCTTTTCCTTTGACGCAAAAATGCCCTGGACCCAACCCAACCCTAGCCTCCTAAACCCAACCTCGACACTTTCGTTGGGCCAGCTCCTGCAACCCCATAGTGGGGTTGGGTTTATATAGATCGGTTTAGGGCTTAAGGTTTAAGGTTTAGGGTTTAAATCGGTTTAGGGCTTAGGGAATCTAAATCAGACAGCAATGCGCGTGCAACGCGTCCTTCACCTGAAGCTGCTTTGTCCGATCTTGACTGCGCTTGGACTCGTAGGCTACCGCTGCAGTCAGGGTGCATCAACGATACCAGTCGTGATCATCATCTGGCCCTTAAATTGTTGAGATATTAGAGGATAGGTCAGGTGTATGGATTATACGGTTATATTCTAAACAGGGACACATAGCATGACCCAGAAACAGTTCCCCCCCTAGTCTCCACACCCCTATTATCAAATATTCTCAATCTGTCGCGGTATACCACAAAGCAAATGCTTGATACGAGGGAGGGGTGGAGGGTTCTAATACTACTACGCGAGCGGACTGTACTAGCCTCTCTTGGTCATTTTTGTTTTGCCCCCAGACTGCTGCCAAATTACTGAATTCAGCTTGCATACGCGGCAGGCGCCAACTAGACTCAGGCGCGCCCATCTTCCTGGTGGTTTAGCAAGGAATGATGGAATAACAGCAAGGAAGCGACTGCATTCACTCGATTTCCAGGGTCGTGTCTCAGGTGTTTTAGTAGGGCATGAAGAAAACGGTTTTTGGGATTGCTATATGGGAATCTACGGGGTTTGCTACAGGGATTCACTCCTCCACCCCAGTACCTTCAAGTGCGAGAGTCACCTCCCCCACTAACCCAAAGGGACCAGGTACCTATTGTGTGGTATATGCTGTGGCCCTAAAGGGGTTCCTATACATGGTGTTTTGGGGCCTAGTCCTGTGCCATGTAAGTGCCTGGAACAAGCGCCTGGCCAGTCTGTTTGGGTCCTGTGTACGGAAACTGTGATAGTAGAAGAGCCTACACCCCAAATAATGCAGGAATACTCAATTGTCTTTTCCGTTGCTTCATTCCTTGCTGGCCACCCTGAATCCTGAATAATGCAATAGTTCCCATGTAGCTTCAAACTCCACCACGGCTGCTCCCTTGCGAGATAGTGGGCTTGTGATGTGTCTTAGTTTAGTCTAGGAGGGAAGGCATACCTGGCCAGCCTCCAAAAAATGCGGCTGAAACTACTGTCAAATAAAGGCGAAGATCTTTAGCAGAGCAGGGGCCCCCTAGAAGCTTGGACACATCTTGAAGACCATGGATCTGCTATGGGAGGTTTCCCCCACTACGGGGTGCTTCTCAAAATGGATGTAAGTCTTTACAGACTGAAGGGATAGGCATAATTTGAACAGGTCTTGACTGAAACCGTACAAAGTGGCATTATCAGGGTCCATCTTAGGGCTCTACAGAAACTGCTTGAGAAACCCCCACAGAAGGAGCGAAAAGAGGTCTCCTGAACTCGGAATCTACTTGACTTGGTAAATATGCTGCCTATATTTCTGTAAGCATTGCGATAACCCAAGAGACCCCTTGATTAACTTACCTGACCCTCCAAGTCCCCGCTGAATAGGGTCTTGGAGAGCATCTACTGATGAAAGGGTTTATACAGGCGACATAGAGGTAATCACTCGAGCTTCTACATTGCATGCAGCCTATGATGGTGGAAGGCTGGTATTGGCCTCTTCAATGCAACGAAGCATGCATGTATTCCGTCATTCGACGGCATTTGCACTCATAACGCCCACTACTTGGAGGTCCAGGATGCAATCAATCGTCAGCCTCTGTTGGGCACTTTCAGGCCGTACAAAGCAACCGGTACAAAAGAGCTCAAGGTGCGCTGAGGACGTACAACTTGTCCTCCCTTGAAATGCATTGCTGACTCTGAACTCCAAAGGGGATATGAAGCTAGACATAGGAATATTTCGGTATGTGTATGTATATGAACATGTAATGTGGGTTGGTATGTTCAGATCCTCACCATGTGTTTCAAGTGTGTAGGGACTGCGAAGCGGTTTCACCTGAACCTCCAAGTATTGCATGCATCTGCTCTAGCAGATCTTGCTGACGTAGGTTGGATGGCCTGAAGGCAAGGTCTGTTCTTATCACTGAAGATCTGTATACTCTATTGCTATCATTGGTCCGACACTTGCCTGCTCTGTTCTATTGCTACCATCATGACCTTTGTTACTATTATTCTGTTGTTGCTATTAAGAAAACTACGGTAAGAGTGATAGTGTGATTTCTGTAGTAGCACGGCTCGCTTTTCTGTTATCATGGTTACTGCGATGACCGGGCAGATTCAAAAAATGTGATTCGCAGGTCACATGTTAGGATGAAGGTTTAAAAGTCTATACTTACATGGTTAGGCTTACCTTACTACTGTCAGCTTGGGAATCATGGATTCAAGATGCCTGCTTGCAGGGTCAGAGTTGTGGCTGCTAGCCGGCGTGCGACTCGATTTTGAGTATCTTGGAGCTGGAAGTGTACATAGCGCGGCAGGAAGGACTCCGCCGCACCCTCAAATAGTGATGTGGTACAGCAGGAACTGGCAGTATGAAGACACAATATGAGCGCCGCTATCTCTTGTGAACACTGTTGGTAGTGGTTGGGCGGCCCACCTAAGGTATAGTAATTCAGACCCTAGACTTTTCCGCTGAATTCGAAACAGCGGCTGCTGATGCAAGTCTGGAGCACCCAAGCGAATGCTGACAATCAAACCATAGAAAAGCCAAAGCATTTGTTTGTTTATGCCCTGTGATTCTTACGCAGACTGGAACTTTTCTTTTGAGAGAAACCTGATGGAGATCAAGCTTTTCTTGTGGTTTGGCCCAGTGTTCGCCGAGAAAGGTGCCACAAACCTTGCTAGAGTTTGGCTCCTACTTCAGGGAAAGCTTGTTGAAGAGACATCTCACCCTTTCCAGCCACAGCCGAGGAAAGATCGCACCATGCCGCAACGCTCCCAAAGACATAGCCGCGCCTCACACACCCTTGTCCCTCAAACCCTTTGCCATAACCCTAAACCCTAAACCTGTTAGGAATCCGAACAAAAAAGACCAGCAGCTTCTGGACATCCCAAAGCAGAATCCTCAGGTCCCTTCAGGAGGAGGAGATCCCTCTCAGTCGCAGTCAAGCCTTGGGTGGGTTTGAAAGGCCATAAAGTTTAGGGTAAAGGATTTAGAGTTGAGGGTCGAAGGGTCCAAAGAAGGTTCCGGGGGCTTCAGCCCGCCTGAGTCTAGAATAACTGAACATGAGAATGTACTAAATATGAGAGGACAGATCCCATTGGATGATCCCATCAGTGATTCAGGCGGGCACATTACTTCAACAGGCTAAGGGCATGACTAGACAAGGAAACCGGGACCACAATATTGGAAACTGGCGTTTAATGTTTAGGGCTTGGAGCTATGGGTTTAGAGCTTTGGATTACCAGTTTAGGGGGCCTCATGCAGTGAAACGTGCTTAGCTGCTTGAGGCAAGTCAGAAGGCCATGTGAGCCATAGTCTAAACTCCTAATATCCCCCTTAATCACCCCTATAGTAATCCCTATAGAATCCCNNAGTTTAGACTATAGTACATGTGAACTTTAGTCGGGACAACTTAAGGCTTCGCGCGTTGGGTTCAGGTTCTGAGTTTTGGGATCCCGGGAGTCAGTCAGGGCTAAGTACTTTTTGTCATGTGAAGTCCATAGCCCAGGCGGTGGCGTTTTTCGCGCTCCCCCCCACCCCCGCCCCGAAATGGACAAAAACAGTGCTAAGAATAGACAGTCCCACTGCATTCTAGCAGAATATTCCTTGCGGGGAAGTTTCACTATTCCGGGATCCTCATATATACTATGTAGTCAACATCATTTATTCAAGGAAACCGGGGGTTGTGTTGATGAAGGGAACCAAGGATCAAAAGTCAATCCCGCCCTGAGCTTGACATGAACCTCAAAACGTTGACTCCCAATTGAATAGAGTTTACTGGGTTGCTGTTAAG